>WUQG02250850.1:0-20409 GCA_011317285.2 Androctonus mauritanicus | reverse complement strand
ATATATATACACTACCGACAGTTTAAAAACTTACAAGTGTATATTTTTTACTCCATATATTATCAGTCATATCTTTGATTATGATTATAATATACTATTTTATAAATAAGCGTAATGTACCGCTTTTAGATCATTTATATACAATATATCATTAACTTTTTCAAATATTTGAGCTTCATATATTTTCTTTCTAAATAATGTCGATCTGATTTAATTTTTAATAGACAAGCAGTTAAATTCGATGTTTTCGATTAAACAGTATTGTTGAAATGAGTTATCTTTTATTATGCTAATTTAAATTTAAATAATAATACTTTTCTGCAGCGATTGTTGGGAATTAAGTATTAAAAATAAAAAAATTTTTATTATTGCTGCCACAGTCGCAGACCACCTGAAAACATACCACGGACCACAAGTGGTCCGCGGACCACAGATTGGGAAACACTGTTCTAAACGAATACTAATTCTATTAGTATCCAATTAGAATAGTTTGAAAATATTCTACGTTAATAGTTTAGGTTAGATATATATGGTACTCATGAGGGACGTGTAATGTCTGAAAACGTTTTACCATGTAAAACTTTTATACTTTGCTGTAGTGCTTGTTTTAAAGTTGTGTAATTTAAAGTTAAAATAAATAGTTTCATTTTAACGTTAATCTCACTTGTACATAATTTTTATCAACCCCTTTAAAAACTTATAAATGGGGTTCTACTGTATTATGAAAATTAAATAAAAATTGAAGTATATACAGAAGTTATCTGATTTATATAAATTCAATTTTTGTAAATTTCACTTTATGTAAAAAATTTTGATATGGAAAATATTTAAAAAATATCATCTTTACAATTTGGTTTATTGTGATTTTATGTGATGATATTGCAATAAGATTGAAAAATTAATCTAATCAAAAGTAATCACAAAATCAATAACAGTATTATTGAAAGTTTAATCATAATAATAAACTTATTTTAAAATATTCATAATAATTATTATAAAATGATGTAAATTATATATATGAGCATAGTATTATAACAGTATATCATATCTCGTGCCTTGTTGCCAAATTTTACACCCAGTGCACATAATAATTTATGTAACACTGCCAAAAGTCTTATATAAGTCAGAAACTTCAGTATATTTTTTTTATAATTTCAAGTGATATTTTATCTATTGAAATAAATTTTATTTTAAATTAACAATTATTTACAGGTATAATGTTTAAATATATTATATTATATAATTTACCTTTCGGGTAAATCTTTATTATGTAGACATTTTCCGTAAGAATCAATCTTAATATATTTCATTAGTTCCTGAATATATGAATCTCTTTCAGATGGTGTGTTACAATCTGATTGTACATAAACAACAGGTGAAAATTTAGATAATTCTTTATTTTTTTGTTCTGTTGATTTGAAATATTTATGATTAACTAATGATTCTAAACTATCCAAATATTGAAGAGTGAGAGGAAAATCGCTTTCACGTTTAAAAGTAGCAGTATGATTAAACAGTTCCATTCCCTAAATTAAGAAATTTAATTTTTAGTTTTAATGCTTATTTTTTGTTTGAAGATTTTTAAAATTATAATAAAAACTATCATAACTTATTAAAATATTTAATGACTATTTAATATTCATTAAATTATAATTTTAATATATATTAAATAAGTAATCATTTGAGTTATGTAAATTCTTTTTTCACAAAATTTTAGAATAAGATTTTAATATCCATGTCCTTATTTGACTGCTTTACTTTGTGCTATTAAATGAATAACTATTAAACGAGCATTTCTTGAGCAGTATTAATCAAAACGTTTTATTTCTTGATAACATTTTCGGCGATAATCTCTGCCATCATCAGGCTAACTAGAAACTTTTAAACAGAATGTTAAAAGAACATCAAATATGATTAGTGTTATCACTAATTGTATTCAATGTTTAACAAACATTTGATGTTCTTTTAACATCAAAAGAATCGTATTCAATGTTCTTTTGGCGTTCCATTTAAAAGGTTGTAGTTAGCCTGATGATGGTGGAGATTACCGCCAAAAACGTTGGCAAGAAATAAAACGTTTTGATTAATACTGATAAGAAGTGCTTGTTTAATCGTTATTCATTAAGATTTTAATATTTTTAAACTATGTTTTATTTATTTTTCATTTCATATTATAAAATTAAAATCAACATCAATGTATCATTACTTCAAAAATTATAAATTTTTATAAAATAATAAATTACAATAACTAGTATAATAATTCAATTATTCATGATAATATATTAAATGAAAAATATTTATAGCATTAAAAAATAAATGTACCAAACATTAGATTTAAGCATATATATCCCATAACTCTTACATTCAAATATTTTATTCTTGTAAGGAGCCACGTGCGGACCGGCGTTTTGATGAAGTTCACCATGTTGAATTGTGTTATCACCTCATTTTTTTTGTAATTATAATTTATTAATTTGAAGTTTGTTGAGTTGAAAAAAAATATTGTTTAATAATTACTGGATTATATAATTTATAAATTAACAAAAATTTGAATCGTTAACATTGATTTTTGTATTATGTTGGTATTTTTATGCTAATTGGTGTACAGTTTAATAGAAGCGCCATAAGACGGCGTGACCACTCTCTCTCTCTCTCTCTCTCTGGTGGCCAGGATGAGTGTTGGATGTCGTATGAGCAGTTATGTTTCTTGTGAAATCGTTGTGTTGAGGACTTTGTGGTTTTTTACTGTTGACTTAAGTGGATGTTTTGAAGCATCAAATTTTAGAAGTAACCTGGGTCAAGGTAAAAGAGAGAGAAAGTCTGTATGTTGCCTTAATGTTTCATTATCTTTACTTATTGTATTACTAGTTACATTAATAATAAATTTAAGTTTGAATAATGGAAATTTTGTTGGAGGCAGTAAACTCAGTATTACAGTGGTTGGATACACATGAAGTTCAGATTTTTTCGGACTATTAGAAAACCGGAAGTTGGGGGCATGCGGGGTCCGAACTCTCGTAGCAAGGGAGATGTTACATCCTAATATACTATATATGTTTTCAAACTATGCCTAAGAAATACCAGGCATACTTTGCTAGTATTACAATAAAACATATAATTATTTAATTTATTTTATGTTTACGACATTAGATATTTCATTTAACTGTGTAAGAATTTAAAATTTTATAATATAGGTAGTTCCCAAGTTTAAGAATTAATTTGTTCCTGGATTGTATTCATAAATCAAGAATCAATTTCCCATAGACAATGATAAAACTGAGATTCTATTCTAAACAATGAAATTTGACTCTAATAATATTAAGTAAAGGTCAACAAAATCAATAGTTTATGATTAAACAATGATTTATTTATCTAAAGAAATGAAAACATGACCTCTAAAAATGAAGCAAATTATTATAATAAAGAAATTACTTATGTCATATAAATGTTAAAAATTTTTTATTCTTTATTATTATTGACAGATAAGTAGATGATCTTTTATATAGTTGAACTTCTGCCTTAGGCACAATCCAGGAATGAAAGTTATTTACATAATATGCTGATAAAAACTATGATAGCCAGAAGGTGTGTGACTTCCCACTTTTTGGTCTGTCATTTTGATTTTTCTGATTTCATAGAATATGATGGAATGTCTGTACAAATCTAGTCATATTGTATTGCATTCCTATATATATGGTTTGAAATGTCTTTTTATGAATGATTAGCATATATTTATTGCAATTAAGAGCCATATTTTCAATTTTTTGATACTTCATATTTGGGAAAAAACTCTTACACCCAGGAATTACAAAATAAGAGCTCATAAATTGAGAACTATCTGTATTTTTCTATGTTAAAAAGAACCAATACACTATAAAGAATATCAGATTACATATTAATAGGAGAAAAGTCATAATATAAAAGAAAATGCAAAACAAAAATAAATAACATTGATCACAGGAGAGAAAATTTTATTACAAAAATATTTGTTTTAATTTTATATCAGGAAATTAAATATGAATGTCATTAAGCAAAAGTTATGCCAATCTTTACTTTAAAAAAAGCAAGGATTAGCATAACTTTTAATTTTATTTTGATTAGCAAATTAACAAGATTATATACAGAACAAGTGATTCTGCATTTTCTATTTTGTAATTTAATCAGGATAATCAGTCTTGAGTGTTGCATGCAATTTAATAAACTATACAATATTTTCTAGTTCACTATTTTTCCTAAATTATTTTTTATCACAATATTTTGGTCACAAATAAAATATAAGTTATACCTAAGTTTATTTATATATTATTTTTTAAAGATAGTGAAGAATCAAAAGAAGAATTTCTTTAAATTTTAGATAATTTTCTTCAGTTATATCATCTTTATCTAATGAATTCAAAATAAAAATTTGTTAAAAGATAATATGCACTTATAAAAAAAATAATTATATAAATCAATTATTATTCACTTTAACAAGATATTTACAAAATTAATCTTAAGAGAAATGATCAAGTGAAGCAACTACATAAAGTGCTGAGCAATTGAATATATCAAAGAGAAAAGTAAAGGAATTATCAATAATTATTCATTTTTTAAAATTATTTAAACTTTTTAAATAAATAGATTATTTTTCTCTTTCATTCAACAACTTACTTTTTGTTTCACATTCATTATATCTTTTTACAAAAATTTTTTAAAATACTACTTTTCCCAATGTTCTGATTATTAAATAATAGACCATTCCAAGACATCACAGACTGCCCATATTTATGATGGAGTCAGGCCAGACTCCAGGAGGAGGAGGGTCAATGAGTCAGGCTTGATGTCCTTGTGAAAAATTAAAGTATGAGAGTATTATATTTTTTTAATGAGAATTTAATAAAATATATTTACTTTTTATGTAAAATCTATGTACTCCTTTTTATTTATACTATTATGTAAACAATAAAATGTGAATAAGTAAAAATGTTATATAAATGAATAATAGATGATAAGCTGACAAGGGAATCAAAACAAATTTCATTTTGGATATTTCAAAATGGCTAATACTACTATTGGATTTTTTTAAATAGCAGTAACATTAGCCATTGCTATTTAAAAAATTGCACTTTTATCTACTACAAAGTTCTAATATATTACAGAAGAATGTTTATCAAATCAAATCATACAATAACTATTTATTTTAGATAATAAGAGGAATAGATCAAAAGTAAGTTTTGCAAATCTGTTATTAACAGTTTTTATTTTGCAGACCAAATGCATTATGGATAGAGAGAGATATTCTTACATTATATTTCAACATAGTCCATACTGATATCGAAACACTTATCATACTGCTTAACAAATTTGAGGAAGCACCTCTCATAAATGTCTATGTTCTGCATATGAATGAAGTTCAAACAACTTATTTTGCATCTTCATTGCTGACCTCCCAACATTATCTTCAAAGATGGAAGATGACATTGAGATTGTTGAGGCATTTCCATCTGAACTTACCAATATGGTTTGCTGTTGCTGCTACAGTATGGAATCTTCAATTATCATCAAGGAGTAAGGTGCCATCTGCCCATTAATAATGGACAACTGCCTACACTTCATCCTCATCCATATCTATTCACTATTGTATTTTCCAGAGTACTAAGAGTAAACACATTCAGAACAATACTCGATTACTTCTACTACTACAATACGTATAATATGCAAGCTCAAGATCAAATATCACATATTGCTAAAGAAAGAATGCCTGACATCACATGGTATATTTTACCCCATATTTTACTGGGTCTGGCAATATAATATACACAAAACTTATTTTTAATAAAAACCTCATAACCCCTTTAAATCCTCTTCTCTAAAATCCTTTAAAATAATTTTTTAAAACCTCATAATTTATATTTTTAAATAATTAAATATAAAAGTTGTGCAATTTTTGAAAAGATAAATATTCTAAATCTCCATATATTTTTAGAACTTTTCCTGTTTTCTTTTAATAAAATGAATAACATTATGAATTTATCATAAAACTATGACTTTATAATATAAAAACATCAGTTTTATTCTGCCTAGAGATGATACAAAAAATACATAATGATAATTATAATTATAACAATAAACAAAGTCTAATATTTAATTTTTTTAAGATATAAAATTTTCTTCTGCATCTTAAAAGTTTTTTTTCCCATGGCTTCTTGCATCATGTGTCCTCTGATGTCATTCCTCAGATCATCTATAATTTCATAAGTGGTGACATTTTCATATCATAATTTTCAATGCCATTTCATTTTTTAACATGTTAAGAAAACAAAATGATATTTATTATATTTCATTCAAGTTCTCTAATCTTATAAATCTTTCATGACAGAAAAATGCAACTGAAATATTAAATTTCTTAATTATAAATTAAAGGAAATAAATTGATCATATCAAATAATAAATTGATAGATAATTATTATTAAATGTTTTAATTATCCAAATCTTAATTTATCTTTGCTAAACATTATTTAATTATTTGGTTTTTATATTAATCTGAAATAATAAATTATCAGTTGATGCTTAATATTTTCTGTGATTAGATTTTTTAGAGTTTGTTTTGATGAAAAATACTGCACATTATTTTTTATTAATTTACTTTTTATCTTTTGAGTTCAATTATTCTTGTAGATATTTCCCAGTTTATACAAATAATTGGGACTAAAGATTTTTAGGTAAATCAAATTTTACATAGTCATAAAAATTTTTTAATAAAAATTCTGAATCAAAAATTCCCAGGGTTAAGTGGACTACAGTGATTGCACCTACATTTTATAGTGCCATTTCGACTCCTGACTGAAAGAGAGGCAATATCATATGGAATAATATCATACCAGTAATATGATACTTAAGATCAACAAATATATAAAAACAAATAAATCAAGTAATATGAAATATTAATTATTTTAAACTGACATATTCATACATATAACCTCCAAGTACATTATATATTAATGATTCTATATCTAAAAATGTTGGGAAAATATTTTATGTGAAATCAAATTTACACAAGTTAAAGCTGTATTTTCTTTTTTGCAGAAAAAAAATACTATATTATCTTCAAGTTACAAAATTATTTTAATTTTCAATTACAATTTAATGAATAATGAAACATATATTAAATTGTAGCATTTTTTGGAGATTTCTGGAATAATGTTCTATCATTAAACTAGCTATATTTGTGAGAACAAATTCTTACTACAAATAATTAATTTAATTAAATTATATTGGCACAAATGTCATTGCTTATAAATTTTTTGCAAGTAATTTACCTTCTAATTATATTGACAAACAAGAAAATTGCTTTATATTTTTATATTTTAAAATCCATAACTTTGAAGAAAATAAGTAATGATTAAAAATAAGAATATCTTTGAATTAACATTAAAATTTATTTGAAATAATGTATTTAACAATTATGTAAAATCAAAAAGTTAAAATCACTATGAAGCCCCCACAGAAATAATTCTTATTGGATCAATTAACAGTTTGACTATAAGCATTACTTTTACAAAAAAAAAGTATAACAAATTTTTCATTGGCATTTTATGGAAATCAACAAAAATAAAAATATTTACTCATCCATGTATCTCTGAAACTGTGTAAGCCAGGGATTTACTGTATAATATTTTATTTCAATTATCAATTTCAGCTATACTAATAAAATTATGCATTTCACTTGTAATTTTTCCTCATTTATTCCAATATTACAACAAGAAGCAAGTAGATCTTTAGTATATTTGACATACAATATATACCACTAATTTTACTAATTTCCTCACTGTTCAAATAATATAGCAAGAAATATTGCTTGCTATGAATATAATACTATAATGTTTTTTGTTATTTGATTTTTTTAACTGATATTTTGAAAATTAAGTTGATTAGTGTTCATCTTATTTTTAATAAGTTCATAAATCATCATCAATAACTGAGAACTTATTCTTCATTTATTAATTTTTAAATTTTTAATATCTAATGATATTTGTGATGGACATTATAATCTGATATTTTTGATAAATCTATATAAAATTTTTTGAGAATTAAGGAGCATTTATTTATTGATTTTTTTTTATGTTTATATTATTTATATATTTTTTTAATTTTATTACCTTAATATCCTGTTAATTATTATTAGCCATATAGAAAGAGAGCACAAACAAGATTTCTTATCAAAGTTCATTCAAACAATTATAGTTTCATCTACTTTTTTTTGAAATAACCAACTTATTAGTTTATACAATGATTAATATATAATTCAAGATTAAAACAATTATCAGATAATGAAAATATGCAAACCATAATTATAAGAAATGATGACTTAAATTATTGATTTATTAAAGCATAAAATTAAAAACAATCGTTAATGCTTTACATATGAAACATTAAATATTTAAAAAAAATATATAACATTTGATATTTGAATTAAACAAACATTTGAATTTAAATTAAATAAAAATTGCTTCATTTGTATTTCTCCAATTAGTTTAAAATATTTCACACTATTTTATATAAATAAAATATTCATAATTTTTTTTTAAATAGACATCCTGCTATATTTATTAACTCTTAACAGATTAAAAAAAAAAAAAAAAAGATGAAATTATATTTCATAATTATTTCAAATATTTTAAGAGGATGAATTCAAATGGATATTTAATATATTATAATAAAATGTCTTTAGATTCCATAATAATATTCATGGAATTCAGAAAATAACTAACAACTTAATTTTCGAATAAATTTTGATATTCTTAAATCAAATTTCTTATTAATTTGATTTAACATTATTATTAATATTAATATTTTAAAATTAAAAATAATTTAAATATTTAGAAAATATAATACTGATATGAATATATAAATGCATATAATCACCAAGAATTAAATAATATTTTGTAACTACTATATAGCTAATGTAAAGCATACTCATTATTCATAACTTATAATGCATTATTATATTAATTTATATTTAACACACAGCAACAAGTTTATTTATCAAACTAAAATGATTTTTGATTATAAAAAATTTTCAGGTACTAACCTATCATAAGCAAACTATAAATTGCAATTTGTAGTTTACTGATGATGGGTTAATATCCAAAAATGCTTTATAATAAAAAATCATTTTTGTTCAATTAATAAGTTTGTTGTTGTGTATTAATTTTGCTTCTCCATCCAAGACTATTTTATTATGAATTTATATTTATATAAAACTTTCTGCAATTCAGATAATCTTTAGCTTAATTTTTATATATTTTATTCTGTCCAATTGATATTAGGAACTGAAAACGGAAAAATTATTCCTGAAAAGGTTTTTCAATATCTAATGAAATTATTTTTTCTAATGCAATAATCTCCAATAATGACATATGCACCCTTATGGATGTATAAGAAATTTTCAAGGGTGCATTTTTTTTTTATAATACATATCTATTGTAGAAGATTCATGGTATTTTTCTTTACAGATAAAAGAATACTAGATTAAAAAAAAGGTTTGGAGACCATTGGTCAAATACAATTAGCAATTTGTTCAGTTTAATTTACAGACTTAAAAATTACATAAAACTATAATACTATATTTATAATCATATGTATATAGATAAAAGTATCTAAATTTGATTTGACATTGAAAAATATTTTTCTGGTTTTGAATTAAATGTAATTAAAAATAATAATAATAGCACAATTCTCTTCATTCTATAAATGAAGATCATTAATGAATTCTATTATTTTAATACTATGGTTTTGAATCAATTTAAAATGATATTCAAATGATAAAAAATGGCATAATAAAAACAAATTATTTAGCTATAATATTTGATTTCAAAATGAAAATAAAAATACACTAATATGAATGATGATTACCGGTATATTTGAATATTAGAGATAATATTTACTAATATAAGAAAAGTTTACTTATATATAATTCTTAAAAAAATTATTATTAAAAAAAATATTATTTATAGATCAATTTTTATAAAAAGAAAAAGTTAGATGAAGTCGTATTTTTTTACAAATTTATAAGAGCTAAAATGGTGAAGTTATAATAAGGAGGCAACTTGTTTTTATATACTTTTATTATTTTATTTATTATTACTTAAATTATTTTATTGATTTGTAATAACGATTACAAATTATAAATAGTTTAAAATAAAACAACAATGTTAATATGATTATATTGATAACTTCTTTTTAAAAGTAATATTTTATAAAAGGTAGATTTATTTTAAGATTTGTATTAAAGTTAATAGTAACAATTATTAAATACAGTAATAACTTATTGTGTTGAGTAACTTACTATACAGTATATTATTTGATATTTTTTATTTATTATTGATTTCATTTCTCTTCTTTGTTTTTAAAATTATTTTTTAAATGGGGTTAACTAATATAGGAAATACACATTTTTCTTTTATATGCAGAGAATGAATATACATACTTTTTTTTGAGATTCTTAAATAATCAAGTTATTTCTAACTTTTAAATAAGATTTTTACAAATGTCCAAATTTTTAGATCTCAATTTAAAATATGCTAAATTTGTGATAAAAACTACACTTTTAATTTTTATTATATAAAAATTAAAACATAAAAAAGTGTTTTAAATTTGTGTTTGAAATTAAATAGTTTTGATACAGTAATTTTACTTATATTGCTAATGATTATAATTTATTTTAATTAATAAATATCATAATATAAAAAAATAAAATTTAAGTATGTTTTATGAAGATATTTATTGAAAATAATTCTTGTGTTCTATAATATTATAACTTATTCTCAACAATTTATATTTATAGTAAATTTGTATGGAAAAAACTTAATCATATTTAAATTGTTAATCTATTTTAAAAGCAAATATAAATTTTTGAAATAAACTATAGCAATTATAAGAATTATTTTCCATATGGATTAATATTGCATGTTATACAATTCTTATACAATTGAGAAAAACTAAAAATGAGCAAGTTAAAATAAATACTGTATAACAAGTATACTTTATATTATTATGTCTTTTTTAACAACAACATTTATATCATTTTTAAAAAGTATTTTTTTATGTATTATTTGTAATTTTTGTTTTATGACTATCGATTTATGTCTATTTTAAATATATTAATATTTTAAAAATAAACAGCTAATACATTCTTATAAAGAATTATATTATTTTTATAATTACACAATTATAAATTATAGTACATAATTGCTATTTTTTGCAACACTTGAGAAAATATTCTAGAAGTTGTGAATTTTAAAAACAAATACTTATATAAGTGGATAATCTATAAATATTACTAAGTTCATCATTCTAATAAAGTAATATTAATTAATAAAAGAATAAATATATAACAGATTTAGCTTTACTGAGAAAAACAATAAATGTTTTAAGAAAATATAAATAAAAATGAAATAGAATCAAATTCATTTATACACATCATTAAATTTTGGATTTTGTCAAAAATGAAATATTTCTGAATTTATAATTTTTATTTAAATTTTAATAATTGCAACATAAATATTTAAATAAAAGCAATGTATATGACAATAAACTTTTCAATATCTTTGTAAAATTTGTTTCATTAAAATTCTTGTTAAAACAATTTTTGTTAATATATACTGTTATTATAAAACAAACAACAAACAAATATATATTAAAATCTAAATGGAATATATTTTATTTCTTTAATGCTAAAAAATTTATTCTTAAAAATAAATATTATATTGAAAATGCAGGTTTCAAATACTAATACTGTAAAGATTAAATGTTTTCTAATAATTTAAAGTCCATGTGAATATGAATATTTTGAAAATTTTATTCTTATACGTGATCATCACATGTTATACTTAATTACATACTACAAAAAAACATTCACAGAAATTAAATTGATGAAACAGATTGTTTATATCTTTTGTATTCTAGACAACTATGAAACTGCTCTAAAATAACGAAAACATATTTTACTTTTTAAATTATCTTAATTTAAATGTTACAAACTGATTCTACAGTTCCAAACTTAGTCGAAAATCAATCCAAAAGAATAGTGAAAAGTAGATTCAACAAGGTGTTTAATAAAGTTATTTCAAAATCTAATGTTAATAATATAGAATGTTATTTCATTTGTTAATTAAAACTTAAAAATGGAATTATTAATAAAATTTCCTAAATAATGTTTCTTTACAAATATCAAAAAGGGGACAAAGATGAGAAAGGGTTTTCCTGATCTGGCAGCTAGCCAAACACAATGATCTCGATTTGTGTATATGGAATGACCATTGTCCGCGTATTTTGGAAAGTTTATATTAGCGAAGACGATTCTAAACAATCTTGTAAATTTCTTGTTATATTTCGTCCAGAAATACTAAACAAATCGCGAAGAGTTAGGCCTGAAACGAGGCTTAAATTGATCATCAATCATAAAAGATAACGAAGCTATACGACTAGTTATGATATTTCACATTTATAACGTAAACTTTAGAAGACTTTTAGAATAACTTACCTGGTTGTTTATTTGCTATTTTATTGAAACAATTCTGAAACACTTCGTACAAATGCATTGGTTCATCATCGTTCGTCGCCATCTTAACTCCTACACTCTCGACGCCAGCAGGAAGAGCTATCTGTTTTGGATAGGAAATTTTTAAAATAAAATAATATACTCTTCAAATTATTTTATAGCAAATCTGTTTCTTAAGATAATCTTAAATTATTAAATAAACGAAATGTTTGCTAACCCTTAATTAGAATTGAATAAATTAACATCTGTTCATTCATACAATGAAAACACCTTATTACGAATATTTTTTTGAAATGAAGCGTATTTTAAACTCATTTTTGGGTAATACTGTCTCACATAATTTCATTATATTGTAAATAAAAACAATAGTTTTAGCTGGGAAAATGTTACGCGTTACAATTGGCTTCGAGTTATTTCTGTAAATTCCCGTTAAATGGCGCCACTATTGTAATTATTTCTGACAATTTTTACTTTAAATTTATATATTTATTACAAAAATATTTTAATTAGATAATTTTTAAATTATTACTAGTATTTCTTACTCAGAAACGTTTTAAAATATTTTCAGTGTTAATTTAATTATATGGGTAAATTTTTTCCTAATTTTAAGCTAACTTAATATTACTTTTAGTATCATTCTTGATCAGAATTCTTGGTATCATTTATCGATGGTTTTTATCTTGCTGCTTTAAGTGCTTTCTAACGCAATTTTGGTAATAGTAACTTTTAAGTATATTAAATTATAGTTATTCAAAAAATTTGGAATCAATATTCTCCAATTTTTGTATGATTTCGAGAATTTTAATGATAGTTCCAATATCTTAATATCGTTCTCAAAATTCAAATTATAAAAATTACTTATGATCAAGCGTGGAGCGGGAAGACTAGTTAATTTACCCTTAATTGTTTTTGAACATGATAATATATGATGAAGTGAATTTAGAATGCATAACTGAAGCATTTCCTAAGGAAAAAATCATTGTAGAATTGCATTAGAAAAGATTATTATTACACTTTCTTTTGCTAATTTTTAGTTTTTTTAATTTTTAGAAGAATTTTAAAAGAATTTTAAATATCAATATATCTTTAATATTAACAATTTAAATATTAATTATGTGTTTAATACAATAACAGTTTTAACATTTATCCTGAAATATAGAACAAAATATATGCTTTTACAAAACTTAATACAATGGCTTAATAATAAAATAATTATTGAAGCAAAATAAAAAATGTGCCACTAAATAAAGATTAACATAAATATGTTAATTTATTATACAAGTATTAAAAAGTCCTTTCATGACATCTAAAAAGTTAAATATGTCTAATATCCTATATTTAGTCATAAAAATATCAGTTTTAAATATTTGTATAGCATGCACAGTTTATATCTTTCGATAACTCTTCTAGGGTATATTTATACAATCGGATAGTAACAATTCTGGTTAAACCACGTTATAATATCTTTGATATTTTTTAATGAAAAATTCTATTCATTCGCGATTATTTTTTATCTGTGTGGTTTTAAACCGCTTTTCATTCGTTAAGCAGTAAGGTATAGCAGCATCCATACCTCTGGTGAGGTCAACTTGCGTTCAATGATCCAAGCATAGTTTGACTAGATTAGTTTCAGTTAAGCTGGCATATCGCACATAGAATATATTATATTTAGCGGCGATCAATTTTAGAGCCCATTATGGGCTGACCAACACCATGATGGGTCAATTAGAAGATTGGAGGGATGGGATTCAATGGGCTAGACCTGAACTCGTCCTGAAAAACTGGCGATTTAGTACCCAAGAATTGATTTCGGATCCTCCAGAATCGGAATCTTTCGGTTCCAACATAGGACGCATTCACCGCAGCCATCCGGCTGATCATTTGCAATTATTAAGAGATGGATGCATTTCAGTCCCTAACCTAGGCTGCCAATACCCGTCGATAGTTCAGATTGGATGCATGGAAACGTTTCGGCTTTCCACTCTGGAAGTCCAGAGTTCGATTCTCGAATTCCATCTCTTAAAAATATTTATCATAGAGTTCGAGCCAGGACCGTAGATTCCCGTTTTCCACAATCCGGCTGATCCCTCTACAGGGAGGAACAACTTTTTTTATTTTTTAGCGCACTTTCCACTCAGTAAGAGTACTAAGTATGTGGGGCGAAATAAGCCTTTCCACAGGCTACCCACCCCTGAGGAGGGATCAGTCGGATTGTGGAAGACGGGGATCGGCGAGCCGGGCCCTGACACCATGATAAATATTTTCAAGAGGTGGGATCCAAGACTTGAATCCGGATCTTCCAGAGTGGAAGGGATTCCACGCGGCCAATCCGGCTGGGGATGAGCAGCTTGTGGAATGTTTAGTACCATACTTGGGCGAAAAGTGGTGATATCTATTACTTAAAAAAATACCTATCCAAAGATCATTTTTAGTTTTACACCGATTTCTACTTTCTTCAAATATTAAATAGCAGAGTTGGTCAAGATATTTATAATGGGCAGCACACACGTTATGTGATTGGTGGCCACGCTAAAAGATGAAATACTACGAGTCGAGCGTAGATTCCTAAAAATTCTGGAAATGTAGAACCGGAAATTGAATTAGATCCAACAGTATGGAAGTGCATCGTACTTCGACACAGCAATTTGGCCTGTCTCGTGGAAGTTTCAGCCAAACTATAGAGGACTGTGAATGTCGAAACGGATGCAGATTTTTTATATAAAGTTTTGAGATATGAGATTCGGTTTGGATATGTAGATTGAAAACCGAAACAATTAACGCAATCGAAATTATCAGATTAAAATTGTGAAACAAAATGATCGTTGAATTAAATACCGTATAGACAATACAGTATATAACAATTCTAAAACGCATGAAAAACATATATTTCGTGATCTGTATGTTTCCTCACTTTTCAAGTTTATGGTAGCTATAATACTTCTTTAATGTATAGGTGAGATTAAATCAATGAAACCTTTCATTGAATCTTTTATACCAAATTGATAAAAATTCATCGCTTTAACTCTAATATAATATTTATTTCATTAAATTAAAATAATAAGAAATAAAAATCATTTTTTCGGTTCAAAAAATTTAGTTATAATTAGATTTTTTGTTAAAAAATGATGGTAGTTTCCACTTTTTAGAGTACTTTACGGTGAGGAGAAACTATTGTTGGAATAGGTTAGTTTTAGTTAAGCCGCCATATCGCACGAAGGATATTTCTGTATCTGGCGGCGGCCACTTATAGACTCCATCAGAAGTTGTCCAACACACATGATGGGATCAACCGGGTGGTTGAAAGATGGGGTTCAACGGGCTGGGCCCGAACCCCTCTTGAAAAACTGGATGTGTGGGACCTGGATTCTCCAGGGTGGTAAGCCACAGCTTTACTACGCGGTCACCCGTCCGACACTATCGTTAGGAGAAATAAATTTTGTCATAGGTTGTTCACATCTGCGGAATGCGGATGGTGGAAAATGGGAATCGACGATCCAGATCTGGATTCCATGAATAAACTTTTAAGACGTGAGATCTGAATTGGTTCTCCAGGGTGATAAAGCCAAAGTGGCTTCCATGCGGTCAGCTCTGGATTTGCCATGTGGAAACGCTTTACGATTAGATTAGGTTAGGTTTTAGTTAAGTGATTGAATAGCACATAGGATGTTTGATATTTTGAAACGCAAAGCAAACTGAACAATCTCTCTGCTTAGATTATTTAAATCTAATTATTTTATGGATCTTGGCTCAGAGCTGAATTATTTTTGTCAAACAACTTCACAGGGCATCAGGGGAACGATCATATAAAAATTTGAACACGGGAGAAAATTATCTTCTAATCTCCGTGTTATTTTATATTTAACAGTGAAAAATTATTACAAATGCAAAAAAAATCATTAATATCAAAAAGATTTTTTTATTTTTTGTTTAATTATTGGTGAAAAACTATATAAATATTTGAATATTGCTAACTCTGCTCCGTGGGAAAGATTAAACATCAGCATCACTAGAACCATTTACCTACTTTTTTAAAATATTACATTATACTGTATACTAAAAAACGCAATGACTTAAAATTAAAATACTTCGTCACTGCAGTGAAGAATTGATATACAATAAATTTAAAAAATAATTATAATAACTATGATTTATTTCATGTTTTAGAGAAAACGATAATAGAATTACAACGATATACATACCATATAAAATTAAATCATTTTGGCTATCTTTTGGTTAATATTTGTAAGAACTGTAACAAATTCAGCATAGTTGATCGGAATGTTTATATTGCGCGCGGTTTTCGTTTCTAAATTTTATTTATGCTATAAAATTAATTAAATATCCTAAAATGTCAGAATATCAATTAAATATAGATGGAATTGATATCAAATTTCCTTACATTCCATATGAAGTTCAAAAAATCTATATGTCTAAAGTGATAGAATGCTTACAAATGGTAATTTACTAGTTTTAATATAATAGTAGAAAACATCGTAATATGATAATATTGATGATTATTAGTATAGTGATTAATAATTGGAATTACAAAATAATACAGTATATTTTACGGTAAGATTCTACGTAGTGTGCTTCCGTTATTCTAATTCCCGATTACTTATTTTTGAATTGATAACTTTTAAATCTAAATGATTAAATTTTTAAATAAAAGAGAATTGTGAATATTCATAAATTAATAGTTTATTCATTTTGATAAGTGATATGTCCTCTTTTATCAAACTTCAAAACAAAACAGATTCCATTAATTTATTTAACACGAATAAATATTTTATCCAAAATGAAAATGATAAAGATATGAATATAAGCTTCTTGTAACTTCTATAATAAGATTGCACTTATTTATGCATCTTTTCATTACTGCTTACATATTTTACCGATTCTTTTGAGTGATTAAGATATAAAAAAATTCACAAATAAAACAAAGATCATAGTTGATCATTAACAAGAGCACAAATATTTGACATACTAGTATCAAACCTTGATATGAATGTCAAATTAAACTTTATATCAACAATGATTCTATATTAATACCAAATAATAAAATATTATTATTTTCTATATTGTCCAATTAAATCAATAGGAAAATTGTCATTGATGTTGACACCATTTTAAAATTTTTAGATTCATAAAGTTGAAATACTTCTTATAAAACTAAGATTGTTATATTTATCTCATTAATAATATGTAAATTGTTAATACTGAATGGAAAACTATCTTTAAATAAGATTTTTAATGACATAGATATACAACAATGGCATTTTATTAATTTCAGATAATTTCAGGCATATTTTACAATGCTTTGTCAACTTCAATAACAATTGTTAAGAAAAATTATGGAATAACAAGAAAAATCCCAGTGGAATTTCACTCTCCCCTTTACATTATCCTCTAATTAAATACTCTTGAGTTCAATAGTGAAGGTTCTGTATGGGACTGAAACCCTATTCTCAAGTTATGGGGTCCAAAAGTTGAAGCTCAGAATTACTTTTTGTTTTTGCAAAACTTTTACAGATAATTGGATATTTTAAATTATTTTAGATGTATCTTATCACTCTGAATCAAATGCAATCAATTTAAATAAGCTACGGCTTACTTTTATGAAGTTAGATAATTTTTTTCACTTATGATGATATATCCATTTTGAAGCTTGATAGAATTCCCAAATATTTAAATTTTTTATTGTTTTATATGCAAAACATCCTATTAATTATATCACATTCATTCACATTTTCACACTGAATGATAATAAATCAAATATAGAACTCTGAAGATCATCTTTATCAGTCAATCAAAAGAATTAAATATGAACAGTATATATTCTTCATTAAACTTCAAGTAAAATATATAGTCCAAATCATTAAATATATTATCCAAGTTGATTTTACTTTCCCTAGTAAGATATTCTTGATTTAAAACTATTTCAGTTTTATTTTAATAAAATAACAGAATACTTCAAAGGTAATAGAAATTTCTTTTCAAACAAGTCTTGCATCTGCACACTTGTTTATTTTCTTATTTCATTGATTCACAAGCATCCTGAATTGTCTTAATTAGTGTAATGTTTAATCAACATCCACGACTTTTTCTTTATCTGCATTGAATATCTCAGTTTTTTGATGTTCACATTCACAGATTAAATAATTTATCCTGTGAAAGTGTTTAATTTTCTGTCATTAATTATATTATACAGGATAAATTCTTATAGTTCCGTAATATATATAAATTTGTAAGTCCAATAAAAAAAAATTTGATTTGAAATTTAATGAGCAGACTAATAGGAAAATAGTTTTCAAATTACTCTTGTAATATATACAGGAATACCTCAGTTAGTGCGGCTTCAGTCAGTGCTGACCCCGCTACAGTACAGTTAGTAATTTGAGTAATAAATTTCAATTAGTACTTATTGATTCACTTTTATGCAATTTGGAAAAGTTTTGCACCAAAATGTTTCCACTAAAATAATAATACCAAAATGAATGGTGCTGATTAGTCAAGCACAATGATTCGTGCTTATGTACAAACTTGATTGCCCAGAGAGAGGGGGCTTGTGGCAGCATAGAAGAAGAAAGGGCTTATGAAGAAGAAAATGAAATTGAAGAAAATGTGCAAATAGAAAAAACTTCACATTGAATAATCTTGAAGAATTATTCAATGTCTTTGGTAAAGCATGTGAATTGATTTGAAGAAAATGATCCAAATGAAAAAAGTAGCCTTGAAACAAGCTGAAAATTAGAAAATGATATTGTGTTATCGCATAATGTACAAAGGAAAAAAAAATTTGTGCAAAAAACTTTGGCTGATTTTCTAGTTAAAAAATAATATTTTCTTTTTCATTTTGTAAGCATTAAGCAATAAAAATGTTCCATTAGTTTTACTTTTCACCCTTTTATTATTTTTCAATAATTTTAGATAAATATACAAATATTTTTGCTTTAACAAAATTTGATAGGAATGAATTACTTATTTTCCTATAGAAATAGTGTTTCATTCAGTGCAAATTTATTTAATGTGTTACTTTATAGTAGCCAGTTTACAGTACTAAGTGAGGTATTCCTGTATTTGTAAAGTTTGTCCTGATGTATAGATTGCATTGGCTTTATTTAAAATTTTTCTTGCATTATAATTCCACCAAACTTTTATATTTCATGAGCACATGAAATATCAAGTCAATCTGTTTAAATGATGATATTCATTTTTAAAAAATCCCAGTGTATTTTTTTAAAATGGATAAAATTGATGATTGTGCAGTGATAGTTTTTGTTAAACAAGTTAGTTAAGATTAGTGAATCAATCACTTGACTCTCTCCATTATTTGATTTTATTCAATTTTTTTAAAAGTCAAATGATCGACTTCAGATTTATTTGAAATAATCAATAATCAGTATTTGGTATAATAACTGATATATCATTTCTTTTGAGGTAATATTTCAGATTAATCTAAAATGAAATTTATACACAATATTGGAACTTTCTGAGGAATCAATTATATTGAAAATTATCAATTTTTGATCATATCAAAGGGATGTTTGTTTGTCAAAACTATATATAATATAATTTGAATGAAATGTGCATATATTATTAGGATCAGTTAGAAGATTCCAATAATATATCCAAATTTCATTTAAATTGAATGATATTTACATAATACAGTGCCCGCCATTTTATGAAATCACTGCTTAATAAAATCAGCCGCTTTATGCAATCAAATTGTTAGGAACAGATTCAAATCAATGCAATACAATTGAAAAATTGCCAGTTAATAAAATCAACGTTGCCGCTTATAAAAATCATTCATTGCAGGTACAAAAACAAAAATCACTTTTCTAATCAAATTTTTAATTCAAAATTCA
>WUQG02250739.1:0-20410 GCA_011317285.2 Androctonus mauritanicus | reverse complement strand
AAGAGGAGTTAGTTTAGACACTGGAACCACGATCTTGAGAAGGGATTCCGCTATCTGTGATGGGAAAACGGTGAGGAGTTACACCAGTTACTCGCTTGCCAAGGTGAGTACTGTGTGATATCTTCCGTTATAATCGTAGATTTAAACCGCATCGGATGACAGCTGGATGGATAGTTTACCGGGATTAAAACCGTGCAACGTGATGCCTAGTAATAAGAACGTTAATGATTTCGACGTTTATGCTTAATACAGTATGCTAATGATGCCATATCGATCTAGTTATTTACATTAAATTTTTTTTTTTTACATACGTAATTTAATCTGTCACGAAAATTCTTCTTGCAGAACTCAGCTTGGGTAAACAGTAAAGGTACTAGGGATGAAGTATTGTTGTTATTATTACGACGCCAATGGAATAAACAGAAATAAATTGCATTCAGAATAAGATACAGTAATAGTGTTTTTCCTCTTCCCTTATCATATTTTTATTGTGACTTAAATAAATAAAATTTTCTCTCGGATTTTATTTATTTTTCGGAAATTTTATTTTTTAATTTTAACTGTTCGAAACTGCGTGGTTAAAAAATTATATTTCGGAATGTTTCGGATTTATTCGATTAGATTATAATTAAAATTTTCGGTTGTTTTAATTAACGTTTTTGTCACTGCCGCCTTAATACAATTAAATAAAATAAGTTTCGATGAACGAAGCTAAAATTTCGCCTGGTAGAATAAAATTATTAATAGAATATTTTCGGAATATTTTAAACTTGTATTAAACGAGAAAAGAAACAAAAAATAATAGATAAATTTTCGCCTGTGAGAATGGAATTGTGTAGAGGAAGATGGAATATATCGTTTATTTGTTTAGAAGAAAACCTTTACAATTCTGAAAACAAACAAAAAGTTTCGTTATATCGTTTTTGAAGAAAGGAAAGAAACAGAAATCTTAAATTTTATCTCTTTTTTTTAAAAAATTAGATTTTTTCGATTTAAATTTTATGCAATGGATGATATTTAGCGATGTTGATACGCGCGTATACCGTGTAACTTGTAATGCTGATAGTTTCTGTAACACTTTTCCAGATTTGAATAACTCGAAAATATGGAAATTTTACTAAATGATGGAAACTAGCGTCGAATTTCTATTCGATTAAACACGTCAGGAAATTGTTTTTATCCGAATGGAAGCTGACGATTCATAGCACGCAGTATTATATTCTTATATCAATAATATAATCAGATTTGATCCGAATCTTTGATCGTGTCTTGGGTTTCGTGCTGTAGACAAGCAGTCGTTTTGTTATTCGAGGTGAACGATCGAGAATTACAACAGCCATTTTCTTTATAAACATCTCCATTTATTATTCATCCAATTTTGGTTTTTAACTTTCTTAATATTTTATTTGATCTCTAGACAGTTTCTGTCCAATTCGTGCCATGGTAACTTTTACTCTGAGAAGTCTAAAAACTGATTTTTTGGGAAAATATTGAATTTACGCTCTTCCAAACAGGTTCCACTTATAGTTTCCAAACTTATCAAGTTCTTCACGGAATCTAAATTAGGCGTGCTCTGTTGTTACAGTGTTTCAAAGGGATTTATCAGTTTAGATATCAATTTGGTTAATATTCTTGTATAGATCTGCCAATGATCTAATTAGAGAAATTAATAATGGAAATTCTGCATTAGAGAACACTATATTAATTATTAATAACCGAATTATTAAGTCTCTTCTAAATGAATTTATTTTGGAAAAAAAAATTTTTGGCCGAAGTGATATGATACCATTTCTCGTTTTGTTAAATATTTCTTTTCTCAATATTTTGTCGAACTCTGATATAATACTATGGGGATTCGATATCTTGTTATTGAATCCCTGTAGAATTATATCGAAGCTACACAAGATAGCGAAGAAAATGTTTAGTGAAATGCGATTTGGTGATTTGAAATTTTTCTTCTGCTTCCTCTCCCCGTGTTTTGTGTTGGTTGATCGATTTCTTTGATTCTTTTCCCACCTGAAATACCTTTTTTTTTCGTATTTCTACTACTGTTTGATTCGGCGAAATGTCTAGATTTCGGTAAATGCCGTAGAATAATTACCAGAATAAACGAGATTAGATAAAATTTGCGTGGTTGATAATCTAAAGAAAACTTGTTAATCTTACATTCGAGTCGAGTAAGTCCAGCCAGTTGCTAGAAAAAAAAAATATTATTAAATTATCCGAAGCGGATGTAGCCTTTATTTAAGCAAGAAAAAACGAAGACATTCTTTGTATCGCAAGTATAGGAAATTTGAACAGAAATTTCTAGTTTCCCTGCTTGTTTTTTTTAATAAAAATTTTTTCCGAGCAAAATTTTGAATACATATTTTGGAAAGCATGCATTTTTTACATTAATCACGAATAAACAAGCGATTTGAAAGCTTCTGACTTACCACTCAGTAGAACGAACACGCATTTATTGTATCGCTGAGAAGAACTTCAGATTTGTATTGTGTATAAGATGAGGACTGAATAAAGAATAGAGAGAAATATAAACGCGTAGGAGTGAGATTTCACATAGAAGATTGATAGTTTTCATACAAAATCTATTTCATTTCTATATGTGGGATTTTGAAGTGTTTTTTTTTTTTCTTCCTATCTAAAAAGCATTTAAAAATTGATATCTACTCCAAACCTATTGTCACCGTTATTTATATAAGAGAAAATCTAACAAGAATTTTAAAATAGAAATTTGTAGAGGTAGAACAATTATTATCCTGAAAACTTGTTTAAGTTTATTTTAATCGTGTTTAAATACTTAAAAGTAATTAAAGAAACTTAGCGATTAATGTTTATTCCAATCGATTTAGCGAATTCGAGCATATTTCGTTAGATTTACCAACTGTTTGGTTTTTTTTCTTTCATTTTTCGGTGACAACTAATCAATTATTGTTGACGCTGAGAAGCTATACCGTTTACGATTTATTGTTAATAAATTATTGATGCTCAGTAATATAATATTTATTGTTTAATTAAATATTTAAATGAAGATAATCAACCGCTAATCTTTCGACACCGTCGAATATTCTTTCAGTCTTGTTTATCACTGTTTTTGTTCGCTGCTAATTAAATAGAAATTTCAGCTCCATTATTAAAATATTTTGATTACTGTATGCAAACTTAAAATTTATAAAATTATATCTGTACTTTCTATCAAAATTAAGTTAATTTTTAGAATTAATTTAACACCTATGGCGAATTTGTCTGCAGAAACGTCAACTCGTATCAGAATAATTCTATGACTCGTCAGAAGTACGTTGATCCGTATAATTTGTTGTGCGTGTTGTCAAATTGAATTTGGAATATTGATACATTCTAACATGTTTTGTTTTTCTTTCGAGTGTGAAGATTTTGGACTCATAAATATCGGTACAGAAAACTTTAATAACATCCAGAAATTCTTCGATTTTCAAACAGTTTATTGAACTAAACAACAACAAAACAAATTACGGGTAGAATAAATTCCCAGTAAATAAGGTCTGCTAGGAATTGGATATTTATTTATGGCCTGGTTTGTTTATTGAAGCAGTAAACTGTTAACAAGCTATAACATTTTAGTGGTATATATATTCTCTAGAGATGACTTAGCGAATTTTTCTTTTTTTTTCTTTGAACTCCAGGATAGTTAGAGATTCAGGAAAACTTAAAGAGAATATTTTTAAGTAAAAGGAGGAAGTATTTTTGGCAAATTAATAATAATATTATTATTAAAAATGGTATTTTCAAATCGGGATTTCTATTTTTCACACCCACGTCTAATTGATCCGTGTTGCTAAGGCAACAACATCTTTGCACGACATAAAGGATTGCTGCTATTGTCGAGCTGTGATGCTGAATCCAGTTTAGATATTAGATTCCGAAATTATTTTTTCGACTTTAAATAAAAATTTATTTGCGTGAAAAATAAATTGCGAATAAAAAATAAACTAAACTGGATGGAAACGTTGCTTATATCCGAGTTAGGTGAGGAATTCGTTCGAAGATCAGAAGAGATTAAAACTACTACACGAGACTTTAGTTCTTTTATGTAACGTATTTATACGAAGTTGGAAAAGAGAAGACAACAGAATGAAACTTTAGCTCTTTCGGAAACTATCCTATTACCGTCTAAAGATAAAGAGAATGAATCTTGATCCGTGTTCATGTGTCGATAACGAAAAACAACTTATCCTGAACAGTCCACCTAAGGAGACTGACGTGCAATGAAGCTGAAGAATAGAAGTGTAATTCTATATATATATAACAGTTCCATTAACACAGATTTAAAGCTAGCATTTGATCAAAACATTAGAGGGCTTCGTTCTAAGCTCTGAATTCAAACATTAAGCTTAAAAAGTTCACTTCTCCCACGCAAAGTGTAGTGACCATTCTTCGCAAAATGGTCTTAGACAATTGGGAAGAACTCGAAGGAAAGTAAGGTTAATAATGTATATAAGTAAATCATCTGCTTCGTCGAGCAATACGAAGCTTTGGTAATAACGAAATAAATTGTTAGTTTTATCAAAATGCAAACTAATTGGATTACAATGGATGTGGAGTTTGTTTCGACCTCGATTGTTTTATAACAGGATTTAAAAAAATATCTATAGCAAAAATGACTAATCATCGGATGTTGTTTAAACCCCTTCTTTGTCATCCACTAAATTTATATTTTTTAGAGCGTTTCGATTTCTTTACTTTTCTACAGTTACTCGGGCCATCGCGCCAACAATGGTTTGTAATTATCCGAGGAAACACTTCTTAAATAACTTGGCAGAAACAAGTAAAAAAAAAAAATAATTTAAAAAAGAGCTGCAACTTTATCGTTAAAAGCGGAAGAGAATGTCGCAGGCAATTAATCGTCTCTTCTCTTCTAACAAGCTCATTTAGAAAACATTAAAAAATGCTGTCAAAAGATCTTATCGTTTAAAAAAAAAATAGTTTATTTTGTAGATAATAGATGGCGCCGTAATTAGAAAAGTAACTTTATCTATTTTTTTTTCTCAATATGGAGTCCATAACCGTAATAACTGAATTCTGTGTGAGTCGCGATCGATTTTAAGTAACCGCGTTTTAGAATGGAAAAGTAATAAATTATTCAGAAGAAAACCACCAAACTACGGGTTAGCTACCCGATTTTTATGTTTTAGATCAAGGTTGAGGTGAGATCTCAAAATTATAGCCTCCGCTTGTATAAACGAGTTCGGAGAACTACTCAATTCAGAAATAGCCTATTTATCGATCTACTAGGCTTTCATCTATTGAACTTTCTTCTAATAAACTTCATTCGCATGCTTAAAGTCTTCTATAAATATTTTTTCTTAATAGTTCTAACGATATCCAAGATAACTTTAGCTAGATGTTGACCCAACACAGTTCGCTTTGGTGAATCGCTTCGAACATTCGCTCGTAATTAATTTCGAATTACTGTTTATCGCAAATTTCACTAATCGATTTTTATCTCGTCTAAAATTCGTTCATTTATTCGTAAAATAACTCGAGAGCTTTCTAGCGATTTTTATAATCTACCTTTGTCCAATCTAATTTACGTTTTCTGTAAAAAGTAAAATTCTTCTTAAACGTATCTGTCTTACTGTATTTAAGAAAACATTCATTATTGAAGTGTTTTCTAAAAGTTAAAAGCTGCTACGTCTGATTTATAAATCATTTTTTTTCCTTTTTAACGAAGTTCGTCTTGCATAATGTTTTTTCCGCATTACGCGCTGGCTTTCTGCTTCCGTAACCAAAGGTTAAAATTCGGCTGTTAACGGGTCATAATTTCGTTACGGATGCATTTAACCTTTCATCGTTGATAGTCTGTTAATATTAATTCGTTGGTAAACTGCTATCGGTGTTCTTAATTAAATTATGCTGGAATGAACTCGAAGAAAGCCTATTTTGCAGAAGAATTGCACTTAAGTCCTTAATGTCGATGATCTACATAACTTATCCTTTAATCAATCTCGACTTTAATAAAATTAATTGATAACAGAACAAAAGTACCGCGGGTGGATTCGTTAATTATATTTTCCGTTTAATCGATGTAATTTTTGAAGTACGGAATATCATTTTCCGTGTTTTATAATTAAAGAAAAAACCTCATACCGGATTTCGGATTCATACGGAGAAATATTTATTTATTTATTTATTTTTTCATTTAATTAAATGAAATATTCATTCATAAATCTGACAATATTAAACTTGTAAGTAGTAGTTATCAATGTTTACATGACGAGTTTCGTTCATACTTTACACTTACTAATTAAAATCAATTAACATGCGACAAGATTCTGTAACAAGAGCCATTTTCCTTAATTAATTCTTCCTGTAAAAAATATTGACTTAAAAGTTGACTTTGCTGAATACTAAACAAGTTTAAGTTTAGTTTAAAGCCAAACTTTGTACAGAACAGTTTTAATTCGTCTGGAATGCTGGATAAAACGCGCAGAGAACGAATTTTTATAACTACCGAATGGATTATTTTGCGTTATAAATTTTTGCGTTAACAACTTGATTTAATGGAATTACTGTTACGTTACGTGTTTGCGATAGTTACTTTGTTCTATAGAAGTTTGGATACAATCTATCAATATTTAATTATCTTTCCCGATGTTTAATTTTCGATCAAAGATGAGATTACATAAAGGAAAAGCAAGTCTGATGGTTAGTTTATTTAATTTAATGATTAAAATTACTTAATTTCGTTTTATTATAAGCAGAAGGTCGGTCATGTCTCTCTCTAAATGAAAGACGACGACGAAAAACTCTAACATTTTTGATTCTTTTGAGTATACAGTACTTCACTTACTAACTTAATCAGAGGAGCGAAGTGAAAAAAATGATGTTATTAACATTAATCGCAAGATGTTAATCTTTCCATAATGACAATTCTCCAAGTGATTTTTCCACTCTTCGATTTTTTTTCTCATTTTGTCTAGCAATTAAAATTAAATTTTCTTACCGATTTAACTTAATATATGTCATTTTAATGTAAAAATTATAAATAATCGAGTGAGAAGTTGTCATTTCTGTTTATGCATATGTATCCGGAAGGAAGAGTTTTATTTAATTAAATTTTTATATCGTCGAGAAGACTCGAGTTTAGTATATTAACAAGAAAATGCCCACACGAGAAACCTGTCAAATTACAGAAATAAAATTATTGGCAAAGCTATGTGTGGCAAAAAGAAACAAAAAAATGACATGGTGTGACGATCAATGTGACGACCTTTAGTTACGAAGAGCGCTTGCGTCCTGTTAGGGTGTAAAAAGTTGACAGCTTAAGATCAATAAGAGTAACAAACCACCATTTGTGGATAAGACACATCGACGTCCTAGTGTGACCACTTTCGGCCATATCGTCACTTGTTGCAGAAAGCGGAAGTCGATCATGAAGCTGAGTGTCGCCACCTACCGTGCGGGAGCCGAAAGACTCAATTCTCTCCTCCAAACCAATTATGGCACCAATGATTATCACTCACTAGAAACGTCGTCAAGCTCTAGGAACCACTGGAATGCCGTCCACGAGGTAAGATTTCGCTCTCTAAAACGTGTCCAAACATCAAACTAATTATGTTTTTATAACCTACATTCGAAATATGTCAGCAACAGCCCGTACTTTGAAGTTGTTTATTTGCTGCAGGCATTTTCCAATAACTTAATTATTTATTAATCTAAATCTATTGAATAATGGTACCGAAGTAACGCTGCGAGAAATCTTCTCTACGTTTTGTCCCAAAGAAAATATCGGAATGGTTAATTAAAACAGATAAGTAAATATCTTTAATTAAGGAAAATAACTAAGTTCAGATAATTCCGTTGAATAATACAAATTTACATTTGTTTAGTTAATTTCTGAATAGGAAAACGAAGATGAGTCCAAAAATGATATTTTTGTGAAAACCATTTAATAATCGCGGTTGGTAATTACCGAATCTAATTAATAAATATCTTCTGAGAAAATTCGCTATAACATAAAATCATGTTTTATAAGTTGGTTATGCAGCATTAATTGTTCACTTTTTTGTTAATTAAAGTGAGAAATCGCCAATATTCTACTTCGTTATTATTTAATATTACAAAAAATACGCTCAGAAACCTAATTTTTATACATTTCCAAAATCGATTACGAAGATTTTCTTCTTTAATCGATTTTTTAATCCATTTGCATTTCGCTCTAAAAAAAGAAAAAAAAAGGTTTACAGTTTATCATTTTTACAGTAATTTATTATTGTTATTTTTATATTTATTAAGTTCAAAAGGCAAACAACGTAGCTATTTTACTGCATAAACGAAAGGTTGATGGACTGATCTTATTCATTAGAGAGTCGATCGATAAACCTATTGATAATGCCCTTGTTGGCTCCATTCTCTGCGAATTTTATATTGAAGTTTCGTGTTTATTGAATTTGTAGAAACATTTATAAATTTGTTTACTTGTAAAATATTAGGGAGAGAAAAATTAATATTCATATCTGTAACAAACCTGATGAAATTGGTGTTAAGTTCGTTTACACACCTTTACATTTAAGAAGCTCGGTTTTGATGCGGAAAATGTAAATACAATAATTACAACTTAATTTTATTATAATTTTAATAAAACACGAAAAGTTAAATCGGTTATCTGTTATTAAATTAATTACATTATAATTTAAATTATTCTATTCGGCCATTTTTAAAAATTATCATTAGTAAAGTCGAGTCTCGATGTTTACGTATAGAACTGTCAGTTTTGTGAATTTGAGTAGTTTCATTAAACGTAACTCCAATAAAATTCTAAAGTATTGATTGGTATTTACTTTTTACTTAAAGCTATAAATTTCAAAAGAATTTCTATTTAACTTTTCCAAACCATTTTTTACAAAAAATTGGCTATTTGTGTTGTATTAAATTTTTGTGTGTCTGAATGGGTCTTACTGATGAGATAGCTGGAGAAACAAACATCGCAAAAGATTGTAATTTTAGAATATCATTGTTTATTATTCGAGATATGTGTCTATTAATTTTGAGATTGTTATGTGATCACGTTACAAAATGGCGGCCGTGCGAAACATTAAAACGTTGATATTTCTTAAACTGTTTATCGCAGGAGAACTATTTTACAATCATCTGGAAGTATTTTATATCGGTTAGCTATGTAATTGTCGCTTTCTTCAATATAGCTCAAAAACCGAACATTGTAGAGCATTCAAGCTATATGAGCACAAATTTTGAAATTTTAAACGACGCCATCTTACAAGATGACGTCGTTTGAAAATTTTAAAATTCTATATTGTGTACAATAACTGGATATATTATATTTCTCACGTAATTAATAAGCATTTGAAGTCTAATTTTATAAAAATGATTTTAAATTTAAGTAATTACGAGTAAAAAGCTTTATTTAAATTTTTTCTATGTTTATCTCATCTCTATCATGAGTTGTACAAACATTTATGATATATTTTATGTTTTCTTTAATCTTCAGTGAAGTTTTAACAATTGAAAAACTATTTTTATAATTTTCTTATATTATTTATCTCTTATCATTAGTGTAATGGAATTTCTTCAGTATAATTATAGTCGCTCCCATATCTATAACGAGAAGGCATTAGCGCTACTATAGGAACTTCTTGACGTTTATCGCTTCTTTTATGTCAATCGTTATGATAATATATATATAAAAGTAATAAAAAGTAACAGTAATTTTCAGGAATTCGAAAAGAGTACGAATATCTCTGTGCGGAATGTAAATTGTAAAAATATAAGGAATTTACATAATTTCATCATATTTTAAGTCGGAATGCAAGATTTTAGAAAACCAGAAAAATATTGAAATTCTAACAGTTTCTCCAAACTTTCACTAGAAAAATTTTTCCGAATTTTGTAGAAAAATTTTCGGACTTTAACCAACAATACACAAAGACTATGTTAACCACATCACACGCTTTCTTATCACTACAGTATGACAGCACAACCAGGTTGGTAACGGTTTTTGCAATTCCTGTTTCCATCCCGAGATTTGTACCTTGTTATTCCTCGAAGATTTGTAAAAGAATACAAACTTTCAAAACAGATGTTAGTAGGAAAATATATTTTTTTTAATTTTAACGTTAAGTTCAATTCATTATTTAAATATTGAAATATCTTCAATGTAAAAGTAGACGTTTTGCTTTCTTAGTAATTATTTATATTTGATGAGGAATTTTAGAATTCAATAAATAAAACATTTTTAAGTTTAATACTGTACAAAGTTTAAATTACAGATAGTCTTCGACTTAACACCACTCGTACTGTGATGTAATCAGTAAATTCTATGAGTGGTTAAGGCAATTCCATGGATTCGAGTCCCTGACCCAATAGTCTGATATATAGAAAACATCCTTTTTTGTGTCTAGATCTTGTAGTTTTGTGTTGTTTATATTAACTAATATATGGTGTCCTAATAAACATTAGCAGTGAGAAATCTATAAATTTTGAGTGTTTACGATATACGATCATTCTGACTTATGAAACAGGGTTCGAAACCGATACACTGCTTCATAAAAATCAAAGATTACTTGTAACTATTAAGTTTAATGGTTACTCGAATTATTTTTAGCAAAATTTTTATCTATCTTCGATGCGTTGCTACTATATAAAAATTCCATCGATAAATTCTTGGATATAACTCGTAGGCGTCAAGTTAACAGCGAAAATCTTTATTTTAAATGGGAAATTATTTTCTTTTTTTTTAGTCATTTTTAAAATTAAGTCGTTCGTACAGATTTGTAGCGTGTAAGCCATTTTTAAACGAATTAAAACGCTGCCTACTCGAATAACTCGAATTAAGAAGTTCGCAGTTAATTAATTTTTATAACTATTTTTGCAATTTTCATAATTAATTAATGTTTCATCATCGTTTCGTATAATTAAATTTATATTCTTTTATTAAATCGGTAACTTTAAAACTTATTAAATTTTCTTAATGAGAAAAAAAAAAAAAAATACTAAATGCATAATGAAGAATATTAAATCTTTCTGAATAACATTTTATAACGATGTCATTAAATGAGATTTAAATCTTTTTGCCAAATTTATCATATTTAAATGAATATTTCTACCGAATTTATAGAATTTCGGAATCATTTTTAAAGTGCTCTTAAAAACTCGTCTTCAATACCATAAAAGAACTAAAACATCGGTCAATTTTTTATACTTTAATAAAAAAGACGACACTGGTAGTGTATTTATGATAATGTTCCCGTTTTTTTTCTATAGAAAATAAGAATTTTAAAGAAGCGAAGTGGAACTAGAATTTGATATGGATAGTAAATAAATAATATAAAAGATAGCACAGTATATATATATCTAGAGATTGAAATCTGTTGTTAAAGTTTGGTCTTAAATCAGTACTATTCGTTTGTAAATGTCAGACGTGATTCAATTCTCTCCTTTTCTTAACTACAACTCATTGATTACTTTGGAGACAGACTCCTGAGGAATGCTTAAAAGAGTATTCCCAGACCTCAATATTGATATAAATTTTCAACTACAATACAAACTTCCGAATCAAATGAGTACTAAGATAGTTCAAAAAATGCATTCTTCTTGAATTAATTTATAAGTCGTGCCACGAACTTCTCGCATTTTTAAGCTTATTATTATCATTATAAATAAATTCTTGTGGGCGAATTTTATTCAGTATTTTAATTATTCTTTCGACACGTTTCCGACTCGTTCAGGCTAGTATAATTATTGGTAAAGAGGAGATTAACATCGTTCTTTTACTGTGAATGGGAAAGAAGATTGAAGTCAATCTCCTTTCTGTCCAATTGCTTATTAATAATTCAAGATATCGCGCTTTAATCCTTTTAAGTTATGTAAAAAAAAAGCGGAAGATATTTAATTCCTACTACTCGAAGTTCTCCACTACTCGATTTTCTTTTCTTCTTGATGATTTCTTTTCGTAATCGAATTTCTTAGATAGAAATATAACGTCAAGAATATTTATTTAAAATAAATTATACGCACGAATTGGCGTTCGGAAAAGAACAGAATGTTTTTACTTTTAAGATTAAAAAAGATAAAGAAGACGTAAAAAATGAGATACTGATAAAAACTAGTCTAAAAATAATAATAAAAATGAATTATTTACGTGAAAATCGATAATTTTCTTTTCATTCTTAAAACAGATGTTCTTAAAATGGTTCTAATATTTATTACGGATCCGTAGATTTTTCATTATATTAAACAGGATTTTCCAAATAAGTAATGCATGAAAATGATTTTTTAAAGTAAATTTTATATTGTTTTCAATAAACTTTTAGCAACTCTGCTATGCCGCTTGTTATCTACCGCTTTACACGTTAGACGAATATTTTATATAGTAACATCGCGATATACGCGAAATTTCTTACATTCCTGTGTATTTTTGTAGTATTTGCCTGCATTGTTTGACAGTTTTTTAGTAAGTTTTACAAAAAAAAAAAAAAAATCAATACCCGCATCGAAATACTTCAAAAGTTTCCGAGTCTAAATGCGAATGATCGTATTTCTTTCTGTAGTAAAATAAGACGAAATTTATTTTTAAAATCTTATTGCAATATAAATATTTAAATATGACATAAAAAATAATAAATTATATCCTGAATATTATTTTAAGGCAAACTACGCTATTGGTTCTGTGGTTGACATCAGGAAAGAAAACATTATTATCCAATAACATATAACGAGGTGAAACGTTTTCTATGTTGTGGTAATAAGGTGATATCAGAATGTAATTGTATAGATTTCCTTCGTGAATTAGTTTTGGTAGTTTGTCTTTAGGTTAAAAGCAATAAACAAGACAGATAGAGATAAAATGTATCCAATCGGCTTGCCAACTACATAAGAAGAGTGTTTCTGTTCGGAATGACCAGGGATCGATTCCTAGTTAATTCGGAATGTTTCTTCTACTTATACTAGTTGGGAACCAACTTAACCTTTTTTTAATTGACAGACATTATCCGATTAATTGGAAGTAAATTACTTGGTAAAAACCTGTAAATTTCGAACTTCTTAAACGTATTTTGGACTGCATTGATATTCGAATGATGTGCCATCACAGTGCAATTTTGTTATTCATAGCTTATACGTTAGAGAAAGATGCACGAGTAGATTTTAAAAGAGTGTTTGTCGGGATCTTCTTTACGTGATAAGGATATCGAGTTCATTAATGGAGATATCAGTTTAATAATTATGTATCTGTAAATGGAATTTAGAGTAATTTCGTATCGGATCCGGTATTGATCACAATATTCATCACAAATGAAGCTTAGGGAAAGCAAACTATTCGAATGTAAAATATTATTCAAATAGATAAACTATAGAATAACTTTTGTTCTGATTTAATTATTGTAGACTTTATGTAAATAAATTATTATAGGAAAGTACAATAGTAAACAATTTAAGAAAAAACTTTGTTTCACTATTTAATTGATGTAGAGACATGGCAGCGTATCTAAGCGAAGTCCACTAGGAACAATAGGCAAGTGCCTATGGGTCCTAGAGAATAGAGGGCTTCAAAAACAGTTTAAAAATGATTAAACAATCTTATAATTAGTTTTAAAAATTTTTATGCTTGTAGATCCCTTAAACTGGCTCTGAATAGAGTAATCGCTGACTGAGTTTAATCTCAACAGTCATTTCTGCCAAAATTCAGTTTGCTTTAACATTTGTTCGAAGTTAGATAAGCAGGTATTATTACTCTGACAATTCTATTCGAGAAAAGCAATCAATAAGAAACCGATTGCTAAATTTGAAGCTTTAAATTCAATTAATAAAATCTAGAGCAGAATTAAAATAACGAAAATCGGCAAAAAAATGTCATTTTTCTTCTTCTTTTCCTCCTCCTCTTCAGATACCTCTACAGTTCGCATCGTTCAATCGATTTTGATGATATTTGAGTTGTAAATATCACTTAGATTACTTGAGGTCCCCTGAAAATTTCGACACAATCGGGTCAAAATAAAGAGAGAAATGGAATCTCTCTGCTATATATACCTATACATATCGAATGTTAAGTCGATTTCGAACAAATCTGGAATGTAAATGTTCTTTATATTATTTAAGGCTTTTTGAAAAATACAGCCCAATAGGATCAAAATGAAAGGAATATTGAGTCCCTTTTATTGCCAACTCTTCTACAGATCACATCGTTCAACCCATTTTGATCAAGTTTAGTTTATAAATGTCTATTACACTTTTTAATGTTCTCTAAAAATTTTGATTTAATCGGATTTTAAATAAACAGCTTATTTAATGATATGTTAACACATTGCAATATGTTTCTCAGGGAAACAGTTTTCATCTAAAAAATGATATCCAATCAAAAAATCTCATGTAAAAAATAAGCCAAATATAATATTAAGAAATTAAGATTCTTTTATAATTTAGATATGGCTAGTTGATTGATGATTTAAGAAAGTAAACCAACAACGTCAAACAAAATAGTCGCATTAAACTGTAACAAATATCTTAATTTCGTGATTTCTCTTTTTTACATATGATTTGATTGAATAATATCCTCCAGTAATGCAAAAATAATCCTTTTTGAATCCGTCTATACATAAATATGCTTCTTGTTTTGCTTCTTAATTATTCTTATTAACTAGAAATAAATTATAAATACAAGATAAATATTATAAACTTGAGATAAACCATGTAAAATTTTATTCATCAAAGTCGCACAGATTTTAATAACGAGAATGGCAAAATATTACAACGATACTATATGAACTTTATAATAAATTCTATCGATAAATTCGGATATTGCATAAAAGTTAAATTTGCCCATAATAAATTGTGATGATAAAGCTGAATCAAAATCTATGCATATGGATTCGTACCAATAATTTTTTATACATTAATGTTTTCTGATTCTCTTATAAAATTAATTGTATGCCTAGTCCCATATTTCATAATCTTAAGTTGTATTTCTGTTGATATCCTACGATAGTGGATGGCGAGTGTAGCAAGAAAAATTTAGAGACTATCGAGGATTTAGACACATTTTCAAAAGTTTTCAAATCAAAAATGAAAATGAATGCCATCTTCTTATTTATTTCGTTTTATTTTGTTACGTGTGATATAATATGATAAATATGTATACAGAAATCCATAGCATTTTCCAGAAATTTCTAGATTTATCAATAGTAGGCCTATTTCTTATCAGTAAAAAAATTCGGTGTGGCGTGAACAACTTTTCATTGCAAAAGTATGGTCCAGAAAATCACTGTCTTACGATAATCGTTTTATTACTTAGATAAACAAGCAAATTTGAATTCCGTTTCACAATAATAAATGATATTCAACCAATATCATTTAATATGTAAAAAAATAAGCCAAGAAATTAGGATATATGTTACCATTTAGATATGACTACTTTGGTTAATATCATTGTTCTAGTTTTTTTTAAATCATCGACCAAGTAGCCACATCTAAACTGTAACAAATATCCTATCTTCTTAGCACTGTACTTGGCTTGTTATTTTACATATTAGCTGTTTTTTGATTGCGTATCATTTATTTTTTAGATGAATATTGTTTTCATGAGAAAGGTATGCTAACAACAGTTAATACACCATTAAATACTCTCTTTGCTTTTAATCCAGATTGAATCGAAATTTTTGCGAAACATTTAGCAAAATAATAAATATACATATTTCAATCGATCTATACAAGGATTCATGATGAAAGGACCTTCAGTTCCCTTCGTTTTGGCCCCGTTGATCGGTATTCTTCAATCTTAAATAACATAAGAAACAGATTTGGTCAAAATCGATTGAACGATGTGACCTATAGAGACACATCTAAAAAAGAAATTATCGTCTTCTACATATTTTAATTTTAGCCAAATTGACCAAAATTTCCAAATTTTATTTGAGCTGGGAATGCCCATGTTTCAAATTTGATCAAAAGTAATTAAACAATGCAATATATAGAAACGTTTATAGAAAACGGATCCTATTTCTCCCATATATTTTGATCTGATTGTGCTTAAATTTTCAAGGGGACCTCAAGTAATCTAAGAAATATCTAACTCCAAAATTTTATCGATATTGGTTGACCGATGCGATCTGTAGAGATGTCTATGAAAGAGGAGGAAAAGATAGGGAGGACGACGAAAAATGACGCTTTTTCATTTTTAAAATTTTTAAACTGCTCTAATTTTTTTTAACTGACTTGAAGCTTCAGATTTGGTATTCGGTATCCTATTGAATTCTTTTATAAATTGTCAGTTTTATAATATCTTACTTATAACGACAGTTACAACGAATTGAATTTTGTCGGTAATGACTCCTGTAATAAGTCATTCAACGACAACTCTACTTAGCTTAGAATCATCTCTTGTTAATTTATATGTTCAATATTGAAGCATCGGATATATATTGCAATTTTAAAATAAATAATAGAGAAATTATATGAATTCTAAAGGGCATATAGAGTTTAAATTAACAACTCGTGGTTATAGGTAGGACATCTAAGCCGCAAATAGTTCATTGAATACATAAATTTAGTTTTTTAATAGTTATTTCAGTATGTAAATCCTTTATCAGGCAAAGAACATGTTTATTGTAATCCACAAAACTTTAACTGAGTCCCGATAGTCTACTTTATGCTACTTTTATTATCGTAAAAATTGCGACTTATAAAGTTAGCCATGCTTGATTTTTATTGAAGCTTTTCCAATGTGCTTTCTAACATTTCCTAATGAGAAATAAAGCAAAAGTGTGGCTTTTATCACCAGAAAGATTGCCTAGTTTTAGTTTCATCTCATACTATAATTTGATATTGATTGTAATGCTCGTTATATCTCTCAAAATACTTCTTTATTTATATAAATTTCGTTATAAAATTCTAAAAATAATTAATTTTTATTCGGTGAATTAATGACATGAAATTAAAATATTTTTTCTTAAAAAATTAAAAAAAAAAAAAAAACATATTTATTTATACAAGAAACGTAATTATTTTTTCTCGTTTATTGATTTGTAAACAGGTTGTATTTCACGCAAGGTTAAAAAAATAAAATAATCTTTTGTAATTCTAATTTAACATAAATAATTTTGTTTACATTAGAAAAAAATGTTATTACATAAATCCTTTATCATTAATTTATAATTTGAAAATATTAATAATAATATTGTTTACGCTAACAAAAAATTTTACAATTATCGTAGTATACGTAAAAAAAAAATTTACAGCGAAGAAAAGAATTTTTGCAAATAAAAAATAATATATCTGCTAGAAAGAAAAGAAAATTTATTAAAAAATTTAGTTATCAAAAATTTAACAAACTTTTGATAACTAAATTTTATCTAGTTTATTAAAAAAAATTAAAAATTTTCTCGACTACCCCGTTTAGTGCTGCATTCATTACAGCGCTATTTGTCTCAGACATATCTCATTTTTTTGCTAGTAAACTTTTTGGTTTCTTCTTCCAGACAGATATTAATTTTTACAAACTTTCCCATTACAGTTTGATCCAATTTTCCGTCATTAATTCCAGTTTTCTTTACCAAACAACCGAATTCATCATGTTCGGGTTACGTCATTTACTAATGAATGCATCAGCTCGCTGTGCTTAATTTTTCTTCCATTATCATCCTTTAACAATAAAATGAGTAATTACTAAATCATGTTTATTATTTGTAGTCCATTATTATTTAAATAACCCAATGAATCCGTAATATATGAGTCGTAACTAATGAATTACGATGACGGCATTGCATCTTCATTGGGACTATGTTATAATGACTCCATATACATAACGCTTATTCAGTTAACATCGAAATGAATCCCCAGCGTTAAACGGGTTAAGTGTTTGTTTCTGAAAAATTTATTTTAATAAACATAATTTATTTTCCATTCTGTTTATGCAAAGTTTCGTGTGAAAAATTAATGGAAAAATTATGATTAAATTTTCCCAAGTACTCATTAAAAAATTTTGCGTCTGTATCCGTTCTCATTTATCATCTAAATGTCTACTAGACAAATAGTTCTTCTATACTGAATTATGCAAATTTTGATAAAATTTAAATTTATTAGATGTATTCTCATGCATAATGTAAATCTATTGAGATGTTTATTATGTATAGATGGTCAGACGTCTTCAGTAACCATTCATTAATAGATTTTTATGTAGGTGGAATATATATTTGTTATAACGAGGTATTTTTCGATGTTGTGAATATGTTTACAACGTCATAACTTCCTTGGTTAAAAGCTTATATCCTTATCGATTTAACTTTAAAATTTGATTGCTGGCAAATTATTCAGTTAAAGGAAAAAATGCGTAAAAATGTTCGATGGTATTTTTAGTTAATTTCTCTCTCTCTCTCTTTTTTTCCTTTTTTTTAAATTAAAATTTTAGAATTATTTCCTAATTTCAAATTTGATAATTATACTAAAAAATAAAGTTTTTGTCATTTCGTTTTTTTTTTTTTTTTTTAATTTAATCGTCGCAATTTTCAGACGGACAAGAAATTATATTTCTGTTAGAACGACTTTCATTAACTTTCTTTGTATCAGATGTTCATCTGTTTCAGAATTTCTCGGATTTTTAGATTCTGAACGACAAAATTTGTGACTAAAAAACGTAAGAAATTTGATAGCATTTCTAATATTTTATTTTATTTTATTTTTTTTATTTAATTCTCAGTTTGCAAGACGATCTTTAAGTACAGTATCGAAAAATTCGCTGGAGAGCAACAACAAATAAAAATTTTATCTATCTGCAAATTATGAAACAGATATTAAAATTTATATAAATATATATTGTGTTTATAAATTGATTTAATTGAGATTCTTTTATGATAAGTAATTCTTCACTTAAGCGTAAAAATTCGCTTAAAACTTCAGCAACTTAGTATGATTCTCAATATTACTTCCAAAATTAGATATTTTATTTTTTAAAAATAGTAAAAATATCTTTTCCAGTTTTAAAAAATTATAAATATTGCTCGCAATAAAATTTTTGAACGGAATTGCTTCCAGATTTAAAGTTTGATAGGATTATTATTTTTTCAATCAAAATAAGTTATTCATGCAAAAGTATAGTCGTGCGTGGGTCTTAATACTTGGTAGATTAAATAGTTTTGTTGTCTATGATCCACTTTTATGTCTCTATGAATCCCATTTTACATTTATTTTCTGCAAAATAAAATGATGCTGGAGAGATTGTACGGATTATATTGCCGAGTTTTCTCTTTCCGCCGAATACAGATTTTGATCGCATATGCTGAAATGTTGCCACTGAACGTCACGTAGTAATATTTATGGATAGATATGAAGTAAAAAAAAGAGACCTCGAAAATTTAAATCGTCCTCCATTCTGGAATATCAATAATGCATCAGCAAACTCAGTTTTGAATGGTCGTTTCTTTGCACGGGAAAAAAATGGAAGAAAATATCCGTATAATGCAACGTAACATTATTTTAGTCATATTTATATGGCAGAATTACATGAGAATTCAAGCGCAGCATCGATTTTCATTCGAATTTACTTGATTTTTAATGGTTGCAACTATTGAATATTCAGTTTACTTTCGGAATATTGTAAATGATCGAATGTTTTATCATCTGGAGCGTATTATGTGCCAGACGAAGTTGGAAGAAGCGACCGTGAAATTAGATGACTGCAAGGTTAAAAGTTACTTAAATTCTAGTTGCAAGTCGCGTAATTCGACTATTACGGAAATAAAATTCGCCTATAAAATAAAAAAATATATCAGTAGTTTATTTACGATAAAATTTCTAATTATAAAGTTTCAGTTAAAGAAAATTTATAAATATCAAACTGGCTGTAAGTAAAATCGAGAACGTGATTTTTGATGCGAAAGTTTATTTGCTCTAGGCTTTATTCGGAGTAAGTTCTCGGTAAATGGGTTTAACGTTTATTCCTATGGTAGCTGTCAAAATCATTAGATCGGAAATCTCGCTGAAGAACACAGTAAACTGTTACGAAACGAAAGGCAAACACAATTTTCTTTACAGTCCTTTCAGTGACGTTATAACGGATCTAACGTAATTATTAATACGGCAGTGCGGACGAGAATTTAGTTTTCGTTGTGTAGTTGCTTGGTATATATGGTAGAGCAGTTATAGATTTCCCGACAGGTTTGCTAAAGTGCGTACAGGGATTTTCGCTGCCATTCGTAACGTCGTTCGTCTAGCCAATTGTCATCGAGCGCAGAAGCTGGAGCTTCGACTACAACTCTCTTCGTCACACGTGGGTCTGCCGTGTACACGTGAATACAGCAGCATGAAGTTGAGCGTCGCTACGTACCGGGCCAGCACCGAAAGACTCTATACAATTCGTCAATCTTCGTATAGTTCTTCACCCCCCGCTCGACCTCTATTGCCCAGACAGTACACCGATTTCCCCGTT
>WUQG02250628.1:0-20413 GCA_011317285.2 Androctonus mauritanicus | reverse complement strand
TTTAATGCCTGACTATATAAGCGATAACAAAATACACAGAATTCCTATTAAGTTGGCAGGGACTTTTCAAAAGTGACTATATAAGCGGGGTGACCTTATAAGAGAGTGACCATATAACGAGGTCTGACTGTATATAGTATAGCAAAATCTCTGCTACTTCTCCATGAGTATTAGTAAATGACCTCAGAATTTATTTAACAATCCCAATTTTTGGGATTGAAAACACTATAATTAACCATTTATAATAAATAGATTTATAAGCTTTCAGATTTTATAGTATATAAGATAACATTGTAATGTCAGAAATTATGAAGTAGAAATGTTATTGGAAAAATTTATATATTTATAGAATAATTTTTAGATATTAAATTGCCAAAAACTATAATTTCAATTTTTCATTTAGCATATTTAAACTATTAGGAATTTATTCTTATGAGTTACAAAAATATTAATATTCTAATTTAACAAAATTATAAGTTTTAAAATTTTTTCGTATATTTATTATTATTATAATTGATTTTTTTTAGGCAAAGAAATTCAGTTGAAACATAGAGCTCCTGTAATTGCAATTCAAATTGTAGACCATACTGGATATCCATTACCTGAGCCATTGGAAATTGAAAATCAGAGAGCTAAGGCACCTGATTATACTGGTAATCATAGGGTTCTTATTTGCTCAGAAGAACAATTTAAAGTAAGCATTTAAAAAAATTTAAATAAAATTTTTGTCATGGAATATTTATATTTCAAAATAATAAAAGGCTGATAGTTTATTAAAAATTTTGTTGATATATTACATTGACAAATTTTCAATCACATCAACTTATTTATACAGTGGAAAACAATTAACATGAAAAAATTGGGACGGGAAAATGTTTTTTAAAATTTTTTTTGATGTTAACCAAAATTTCATGTTAAGAAAAGAATTAAAGGAAAAGTTGGGACCATTTTTCATTAGGCTAATAATAGTTGATGTTAAAAAATAATCCATAGTTTTTAAATTTTCTTCTTCTTCCAAAATATATTTATCACAATAAAATTCACATAAACAACAACTTATTTTAAACTGTAATTGAAATGAATTAACATATTTAAAATTCATTTTAATTACTATTTACTTTTTCAACTCTTATGATTAATTTGGTTGGTCAATAGGTAAACAACTGCTTTTGCTTATATTTCTCTTTCAAAATTATACTGATTCCTAACTAAATAAATTCTGTTAAAGTTTATAATTTATTTATTTATAGTTGTTATTTAGCAATTGAGCAGTAGGAAAACTAATGAACATAATTTAATTAAGTAAAATCATAATTTTTCAATCACTGCTTCCAGTAGATCACATGATTTAGTATTCCATCAACATTCAGATGCTGTATCATTAATAAAAGTGTTTTGAAGATAAAATGTTTGGGAAAGTAACATAACTATTTTACTAAAGCATTGTTTATTCATATAATCTAATTTTAATTGAATAGATCAGTAATTTTTCTATGCACTTTTTTCAATTGTTTAATTTTACAAATATTCTAATTTATCAATATGTTCAAACAATTCTTTGTTTGAATAAGTGTACAAGAAAGCAATGCACATTGCTTAACATTAAATAGATACCCATGGCAGTAATTTCATTTTTTATAATTTTTGTTTTGACTTTTTATCATCATGGATAGAATAGAATTTGCCATATTGAAATTTTTACAAATTTCATTTTTTTTGTGTTTATTAAACAAGACCATACATTTCCAATTTTATTTTTGAAATACCTGATAAATTAATATTTTCATATGATGAACATTCATAGATAGCTGCATATAACAGAATCAAGAAGTAGATATTTTTTAATAATAAATATGACAGCTCCTCTCATGATTATAGGATGCACCTTTAATGCAAAGAGGATGCAATAAGAATGATTTATATATTTTTGATTTTATTTGTGCACAAAAAATATTAATTTGTAACAGTCATACATAGTCACATAGCTTTAGCAAAAAAAATTCAAATAGATAATGATTTTGTTAGAAATATGACAGATTATGTGGCTAGTATGAAAGTGCAGTTGAGTCAAAGCTAAAAATTTTTGATTACTACAAGTATAAATCAACCCTCTTCTTCAAAACTTTTTTCAGAAAAATTGTTCTGCTTACATGCAGTATATTAATATAGGTGCTTCCCAACCTATTTAAGATTAGCATTCTTAGAAAATTGTGTAAGTCTGGTTTATTATATGGATCTACATAAATTATGAAAAAATTAACACAAACACACCCCACACACACACACACACACACACACACACACACACACACACACACACACACAACACACAACACACAACACACAACACACACACACAACACACACGCAACACGACACACAACACACAACACACACACACAAATAGTTTTAAATAAAAATTGCAGTAATTATGAGAGAGATAAATTAGATTCTCCTTTTTTTTACGTGAAAAATTTCGGAACGATAACTTATGGCGTTTATCTTATCTAAAAACGTTGAAAAAGTATCAACAAGTATTATTTTGAATCAAAGCTTGGCATCTATCCAAATTTCGTAATTCAGAAGGTAGAATCTGTTCGATAGACTTAGTATAAAACAAACAAGAGGGAGAGTTTATCTCCTACGTTTCCGCTCATTACTCACTTTTGCTCTTTCATATCTCCCCTAAATCCTCTGTGTTCGATCATACAGAAGACGTACCATTTGCTTTGTCACAAAGGGTATACGTTTCTAAGGCATTTCAATTGAAAGATTAATGTCTGCCGTTTATATTAAAGCGTGAAATATCTGTAAAATTTTAATTACTTTACTTAAATTCAAAATATGTTTTTGATCTTTTGTATCGATGCAAATTAAATAAACACACAGAATCACCAATAAAAATCTTTTTTTTTTCGACTTTAAGAGTTATAAATGCAACATATAAATACACCACACATATATATTTATGAGTTTTAAAGATATTTATTTCATGAAAGGAGTTAAATACACACATATATATATTTTTCTTCTTTTTTAAGTTGTATCAGATGCAGAAATTTTTACGTATGGCAGAGTTATAAAATGAGAGATACGTTATAAAACAAAACTTCTCCTGGTATCAAAACTTTGATTTTTAAGTAAGCATAAAATTACAAGGTGAGAACATGGCATTTAGAATGGTATGAAGAATCTGTAAGTTTTCAGTACCTTTGTAGAATTTATGAGGCAGTAAATGTCCATCTCTTGTGCGAAAAACTATTGAAAATGGTGATCATAAAATTTCCACTGTGTTTTTTTTTAATTTTGTTTTTTTCCCCTTTCTTCTTCTTCTTCTTATTTTTTTTTTTTTTTTGTTGGAAATTTTATATTTTTATCTTCTTTTCAATAATTTATAATTACGTTTTTCGATAGTCGTTAATTAAATTTATTCGCTTTAACAATTAAACTTTTCAAGATTTTTTTAACACGTATAATTGTTTAAAATTAATTAAAATTTTTTTTATTATTATTATTTAAAAAAAAAATAAATTAATTAAATTTAAGTTACTTAAACAGAAAATTCGATATATATATTTATTTTTATTAAAGTAAATTTAATGCCATTTAAATATATAAAAGTTTTACGATAAAATTAATTTTGAATGGCGAATTTTATCATTAAAGATAAGCATTCGACTGACATTAAGTAGATATTTTATTGCGTGTAAAGCAAACCCCGCTTACGGTGTTAACTCGAATGGGGTCCTAAGCCATATTTTAGGCCCCTTGTTGTCAACTCGGCCCCTCGTCAGCTATTTTTCATCTACTAGGAAGTTGTTAAAACACCAAAAGCCATTATGCAGTGTTCATTACTGTCTTTCATACCTTTTGGCTGGTCGCATGTGATAAGCTTTTAAACTGAAAGTTTTGATGTACCGCATAAGAATGATATGACAAGGTTTGTCCACACCTACACTTATTCCCTCGTCTATAATTATATAGATTTAACCACAAATATTATTTATCTAATCAGAAAAATAAAAATCCGAATGGTTACAACTATAAATTTTAAAAAAAAAATAAAAATGTACGGTTGTAAAGTAACCGTTATGATATTTAAAAGAGATATTTGGGAAAAAAAAGAACATAAATAAATTTTTTAAAGCATACAATTCGCCACAATATGAAAAAAAAAAACATTTTTTTTTATTCCCAACAGAAAATGCAAGAGCATTAAAGAATTTTATTTTTTGATCTTACCAAGGTTTCTTTTCTTTAAAAAAATAAAAATAAAAATCGATTTTCTCTCGAAATTTTTTATAAGCTATCAGATGGATTAATAGTAATATATCGTTAATTAGAAAAAAAATATTTTAGTATTTTTTTCTTCTATATATATGTGTTTTTTCAGACGTTATATTTAGTTGATAGATACAGACCAGCGGTCAGGAAATATAATTTACTGCATTCCTAGGGGGTACAACAAATCAGTCAGTTTCACTTTTATACTGAAAGGAAGAAAAAAAAAGGAAACAGCTAGTCTCAGACAATGCACGATGGCTGTAAACTGATGCTTTTAGTCCCAAAAGAATAGGACTACAACCATATGTTATCCAAACATATGTCACATTCAGGTACGGTAACTTAGTCAATAAACTTTATCGTTTTTAGTTTTTGACTTTCTTAAATTTATTTTTCTTCAGTTATGTGTTTTTTTTTTACTAATTGAAGTTTTTAATCCCAGGAGGTATTGTTTATTGTTTCCGTACAAAAGAATAATAAAATCAATATTTGCTTAGAAATATTATTACACGTTTAATCCAAACCGTAAACAGATAACTTCAAGTATGCTGAAAGTTCTCAAAATTACCTCGTGAATTTTGGTATAAAAATCATTTTGGACATTATTTTGTACTCATTAAACGAAAATTTTCTATCAGCAAACAAGTAATGCTAAAAATGAATTTTAAATGCTGTGCAGTGATCTAAATCTTGTTTTTTTTATGCGTATTTTCAACAGTTATTCTTCTACATTCTAACGATATTTTGCCAAACAGATTGCAATCGATAAATTAGTCCATAAGAAGAAGTTGAAAGCAGAGTTCATAAAAAAAAATTTTTTTTTAATTTTATACTGCAAAACTTCAAGCGTTATAAGCAAAAAATATTTACATAAATATTTTATTAAAGATAAAAAAAATAAATTAATATTACGCGCTCGTTCATAAATTTTCTAGAGCAGGAAAAACAAAAAAACATGTAAAATTAATAAACAATATCCAAGAACATCAAGAGTAAATAATATATGAATGTTAAATGAGCTATAAAATTAAAAAAAAATATCATAAAATAATTATTAATAAAAATGCAATAACGTAATCGTACTATAAATCACAATTATTTGCAGAGAGAAAGGAAAAGCTGTTAATACTTAAAATCCATCAGATATATTGCCAGCGGGTTAATGAGGTTTGTCTCACACACACAAGGATTGCATTTAGCAGATTTCACCACTTTATTTAGATATTTAACTTAATATAATTATATAGCTATCAAGTATATTACAGAAGTTAAAGGAACAAAGGATGTTAGCTATTGCCCAGAGGTAGAACGACCGAGAATATGTTTGCTTCAAACATTAACCTTAATTATAAGATAGAATGGTAATGACAGCGTAGGTTTCCTAACAATGAGTAATTTTAAAGGTATAGTTTTCATTAAGTCAATTGAAAATAGACTTTAAGAGAAACATAATTAAAATCTACGTTAGATACGTGGTTTCTATGGTATCAAATTTAACCAAGTTCCATAGTTGAATTGGTTTCTGTCGACTCTTGTCAGGTGAGGTAATATTACTAAAAGTGTATAAATTATACAGAGAATTCGTCTGGTGTAAATAATTTCCCATATTAATCTGAGAAGAATCGCAAAATAATGCATAAATGACTCTGTATGTATGCATTGTATACATTTGTAACCATTCAGTTCAAAATTTCCATTGTTGCAATACGTTTAATTACGATAATTCATCTTGCTTTTCAATACCGAATTATTTTATGTACGAATAAATATCGAGTAATGCACGATAACATGAATACAATGTTAAGAGTGGCAACCAAATTTCGACATTCATGACTGTTTGTTTGTGAACCATTAAAATTTCTTCGAGAGAAGACACTTCGGAAACACGATAACTAGTGAAGGAATTTTAAAACATACGATACATTCATTGGTCCATAATGCAAATTTAACCATATTTTGCCAAATGTAATTATGAAGGATGTCCATTATGCACCATCGAGTTTTATGCATGAGAAATTATTCAATCCTCTCCATAAAATTGATAATCTGCTTCAACAGTACTCGATATGGTTTAAACTCGTGTTTCCAACTTATATACTTTAACCAAATTTGCTATTTCTTATCGTTCGAGCGATGAAAACTCGACTTTTCATTATTATTATTTTTTTTTATCACCATCAAAAATTTGAACACACAAAAAAAGGAAATGTGTCATTTATCTTTATTCATATTTTGAATTAGTTAAATAACACTCAGCTTTATAAAATAATAGAAAAAAAAAAAAAAAAGAGTATTATCTTCACTTGTCAGGTAATTGTAAATTTAATTAAGCATTCAGGAGAGTAATAAATATATATATGAAAAAAAAGAACAACATAAAATGCTATTATGTTATCATTTGTTCGCAAGGGAATGAACTGTATTTAGCTAGCAGTGTAGAATATCGAGTAATTTCTCAGATAATTATTTCTTACTTTTTCTCTATCTCTGTCCATTTTTCTATTTTTATAGCTACGTATTATAGCATCATACTGCCTGCTAATTACTATGCTTTAATTACTCGCTTCTCTTGCTCGCCAGATACCAACATTTTTTTTTTTTTTTTCTTCTGTGAGATATTCTTATCACAGAAATTTAGTTATGGTGGAAAAATTTGCTCTCCCAAAAACTATATTCGATGCTACAGCTAATAATTTTTTTTATTTTTTATTTTTTAAATTTTTCCATCGCTTCCTCTTTGTTCGAAATTTCTCTATCTAAAAAATTTCTGCATCGTCTTTAAACTTATCATCGATATATAATTTTATATAAAAAAAAATTATGTTTTTAATCGTATTTTAGATCACTAATTACAGAATTTAGTGTTTCTATTCGTTATATATATATATATATATATATATATATATATATGGGATTCTAGCAGTTCATAAACACAGAAATTTGGAAAATTTAAAAAATAAAAATAAGCATTATAATGTAGTTAATGTTTCGTTTGATCTAATTGGAAGTGTCTACACAACTCAGTATAACTGTCTAGGAATCTGAAACACTCAGAGCGTGAAATGCACTTTCCACCCTAAGCATTTGTTAATTATCTAACATTCTGTGGGGTTTGGATTAAATCTAGAAAACTGCTATGAAGTAAAAGAGTTAAAAATTATATATATAAAGCTAAAAACAACTCTACGATGCATCTACAAAGTTCTTCTAACGTTACTTCATACTTTCTTAAACTTTTTAATTAGAACAGACTATGAAAACTACCTCGTTATAATTTAGTTACTGTTTATAATTGAGCCATTTTAAGAAATATAATTTATTAATTACACTCTCACTTCTTCAAAAATAAAAAAAAAAATTATTTTAATAATTTAGCATCATTCAGAAAAAGAAAATAATAAGCTTAGTGTTTAGAGTAAACTATAAAAAATTCTTGATAGTTTTCATCGCTAATCTTTGAAGTTTCTTAATTTTCTGAATTATTTTTTTATTGAAACAAGTTTTATTTCCAGATAAAAATAAGATTGAAAAATATATTTTGGCATCATGCTATAAAAATTGCTGTAGAGAAAGTGGTACGATTGGTATAAGATGCAAATATCGATTGGATAAGAAAATTTTTTGATATATTCGTCCGAATCAATTAATTTTTTTTTTCTTTCTCAAATAGTTTTCTGTCGAAACTTATACCAGATCCTATATCCGTTTGGATTGGCATATCAAACTGGAATGATTTTTTTTTATTTTTTATTTGATGCATTTCCTTCGGAATATATTTTAAATGAAATATAGTATTGGTTAGATCTTCGTGTCTAATGAAACTTGCAAAAAATAAAAGACTTTATTTCAGAAACAAAATGGAGTTCAATAGAGTTAAGCCAAAATTGTTTTTATAATTCTATGCAAAAGTATTGAATTAATATATCAAAACACGAATGAGAAAGTAACTTGAAGAATATAGAAAATTTTGTTCAGTTTTCAGGTAACATCCCTGAAATCTGGATATACAGGTATCCCTCCTATAACACGGTAGCTAGGTTCCTGAAAATCACCGTGTTATATGAGACCCGGAGCCAATACAAAAAAGAGAGTTGCGTTCCAAAACCAATTAAAAACAAATAACTTTCTTTAATTCCACATAAGAAACAATTTTTATTAAGAATATTAATAACACAAAACGTAAAGAAAGAAACACGTAAAGCAGAAGGAAAGGTAAACATATACAACTTGTATAACATTCATTTAATAATTATATCTTCCTTACCACCGTTTAGTTAAAAAGAGAACGTTTTCTTCTTTAATAACAATCACTTTCTGAATATTTTTATGCATTTGAAGTTTGTATATCTTCTGCTCTCTTTACAAAATTTGTAATCTAACCCGTTACAACTCTCTCGAAAATAATCATTCCTTAACATATACCCAAAAAAGAAATTTATGAATAAAAAAATTTTTCTTCTCTTTCATATTCCTCTATTGAAAAAAATAAAAATTTATTTTTTATCCAAGAACTGAATGTTTGGAATACATAATACACCATTTTATGCGTACATTGTGTGTTCATAGTGTGGATTTACAAAAATTAATAAGAATGTTTTGTGTTGTAGGAGAGTAAACGTAATTTTCTAAATTTGTTAAGTAAAAACCGTGTTGTAGAACTACTGTGTTATATGAGAGTTTCCACAATTTTCAAATGGTGTTAAAGCAGAACCGTGTTGTAAGAAGCCACGTTCTAGGAGGGATAACTGTATTATTGAGCGAATTGAAGTATAAATAAACAGATGAAAATCTTAAATATATTTCATACTATAATCTGCAAAGATTACAGAATTGTATTAACAGTAATATCAGTTTATTGATATCAACTTTCTCTTATCTGCTACACGAATAGTTATGTCACCGAATCTACTTCAACTTCCAGAACTGTTCATTAAAATTGATCCATATCTTCAGAGACCATGGCATTTATTTTCTACGACTTTATACAAGCGATAAATCTACTCAAGAAAACCTAAACACGAAAATTCGTATTCAGTATGATGCAATATTATACGCAAAAAATTTTTATAAAGATGCATTTCGCATAATTAAAAATTAAATTTTTCAACTTGTTGTCGTCTTTATCATTAAAAATTGATGACGATAATTTATTACAACTTTTTTTTTCTAAAATAATCTACACGTTACTACACTAAACACGTAAGAAATATTTTAAATCCATGGATGTCTCATATTCGCGTAAATAAAACGAATGTTATCTAATAACTTATTTTTTATCCAGCATTTTTTTTTTATATTAAAAAGAAATCAAAGTTATATCGTAGTGTAATAATAAAGTATATATTTAATACGAAAACATACAGGCAAAATTTCAAACTCGAAAAAGTGCAGTTTAAAATATAAAAAAAAAAACATTCGAATTCTAAAGATATGAAAAAAAAAAACCTTGAAAAATATTGAAAAAAATGAAAATCGCAACCTATTATAAAAAAAAAACAGAAAGGGGAATAAAACTAATAAAAAATACGTTTTTTAAAGACATTTTCTACGACTATCTAAAGGAATATAACACGATAAGCATAACCGTGCAGTAATACATAAACACGATGCACATAATCACAGACTTTAATAAAATATAATCCATAAATTAAATATTAAAGTTGATGTCCGTACTTTTAAAATTTTAAGTTTTTTTTTGCAATATTAATAATTTTTATTTTTTTTTTTAAAGGTTATTTCTTTTTACCACACTGTCATAAAACAGTTTGCATTCAGAAAATACTTTAAAATGCTATAAAATTGTGATTATTGCAGTATGACAGTAGTAAAATAAAATTCCATAAAATATACACTTTAAAAAATTTTTCAGTCTTGAAGCATTTTTATTAATAACGAAACAAATACAAATAATTACTTAATTTTCAGTAAACATCAAACTAAAAAAATGTTTAATGCCATAAAATATTTTAATTGTTGTTAACTTTAACGATTTAATTTTACCAATTAAATAATTAACTATCTTGTTTTTTAAATATTTATTATTATTATTAAAGTCAAATAACTTTATTTCATTTTTTTTTTTATTACCTTCTCTTCTTCTTTATAGTTTATTTTACTCCAATATTTTACTTATGTTTTATGTTACTGTACCGTATCTATTTTATGTTTTTTTTTTTTTTATTCTTTTCAATAAATGTTATATATGAAGAAACATTAAGTTATAATTAATGTCGAAAATAAAAAATAACATTTCTCTTAACAAAATAAATTATTAAACTGTATATTTTATTAAATGCCAAACATCCAAGAGAATACTCTAGAGAGGAGAAAAATAAAAAAAAAATTCTATTTTTCTTATTTAAATATCTGATAAAATTTTGAAAAATATATTTTTAGTAAATTTATTATTATTTAAAAAATAAATTTTAGGAATTCAGTAAGAATATTTCGTTCATTAAATTTTTTTTAATTCTTTAAATTATTCTCATAAAGATGTATATAAGTTATAACTTTATATATCACGAGATATATCTGTAAGTCCAACTTACTTTTTTTTTTTTTTACGATTTGATTTATTATCCATATTTCATGATTTATAGAGTTCGTAAACGTCTTATTCATATTTATGAAACAAAAAGTAACTTTTATATATATATGTTATGACGTTTATAAACTTACAGATATCTCTCTATAATTTTATAAACTATAAATTCTTGAATAATAATAAGAGCCTTAGAATGTTTTATTCAGTAAGAAAAGTCAGGATGTCTTAATTCGTACGATTAAACTTATTTTTATAGCATAAAATGTATGCAAAAATTGATAGATGTTGTTGTTGCTTTCCTTTTAGTAAACATGACATGTCTATGTTCGAAGTGACGTTTCGGTGTCGTGCGAAAAATAAAGAAAATCGATATGTGGAAATGATTCCTGTTCGAAAAAAAGTAATTAGATTTGTAACGAAATAATTTTTACCTGACAAAAATAAGTTTTTATTAAGGTTTATTTTAATTAAAAATTAATTTAAAATTTTCTTGGAAGGGATTAAAGATATTTAGATTTTTCGTTTTGCTTGAAGTTACAGATATCGTTCTTTGTTATAATTATATTGCAGATTTTTATTTTGTTTCTTTCTGTTCTGAAAAATAACAATAGAAAAAAGGGGGGAAGAAAACAGACCGAAAACAGTACTTATGCATCATTTCTAAATCTCCGATATATTGAAAGGATTTGAACGTTAGAATACTTCAAAAAATGTAATGTCTTTCTCTAGAAAAACAATTTCTTTCTCAATGGTTTTTTTTTTTTTTTGGTTTAAAATGATACAGGACCTAATAATATCTAGTTCAGAATGGTAAAGAATAATATATTGTTATATTAAATTTTAATATTGTCTTTCGGAACATGGAAGTACATCGGTGTGTAATGTCCATGCAATATGAAGATTAAAATATGGTATGCATGTTTATAAATGAGAAATATGTTTAAATTGTTTAAGTATTTTATATATTTTTTCCATTATTAGAAATGTATAAAGGAAAAATTATTTTTTTTTTGTGTTTTAACTAATATTGATTCGTCCTCTTTGAAGTTTTCTTTTCTTTTGAATGGTTAAGTAGAAAAATATTAAAAAAAAATGTAACTTAAAATGCTTGAAAGATCACGTTTTAATGTGGTTGTAACGATTTCAGTTAAGTCACTGTCTGATGTCTTGGAGATCATGTTTTGTTGTGAATAGTTTGGCATGGAGGTTGCTTATCGTCATTCTCAGCCCATTAAACAATATACTTCCAGCGACTTGAGTTCAAACCACCTGGTAGATCTTCCTATCGACTTGATAGATAGGTTCAATGTCAAATAACCTCAGATATCTCGGCACACTGTTTTCTTTCATTTTTAGCTGAGTGATTAATACCTTGTCACCGTATAGATTGGCTTAACAAGACTGATGTCGTCTTTAATTTGTTGCAAAACTCTCACAATAACCTATCCGAACTTTAAAACGATAATTCATTTGGAAAATTGTCGATATTTTTTTATTTTTTTTCAATTATTCAAGTTTAAATTTCTCATTCTCTTTTTTCCCTTGAAAATATGAAACAACTTTCATATTTTCAAGGGGGATTGTAAGTTTAATCGCTTACAAAAATGGTTTAAAAATTATGTGCTCGGATCTCTAACTGGTTTAAATTAAATTTTATGTAAATTATTATTAACACATAATTCAGTTTAAAAATCCTTCTATTCAGTAATGAAAATTTTGATAAAAGTTCGAAACATTTGAGATTTTTTCCTCCCAAATCTAAAAATTGAAAACTGAAGAAACGACTGGTGTATGTAATTGAATGCACATCATTAATCAAATATTTTCAGAAATACAATTTACTAAACATAATTTAAAGAATATTATTAGAACATAGGAAGCGATGAATTGACTAAATTGCATTCTTGAATAAAAAAAAGAGTTTAATTAATTTAAAATATTTTAATAATGCTGTATATCATAATGTTATATAGTTGGTTAATACGCTGTTTGTCATTCATGCTTTAAACTTAAAACTGTAAACTTTGCATGGAAATGTGCTTCTGAATGTTAAAGTTATTGCTACCGTATAATACTTTTCGAATTTAATTTTAACGCTTGGAGATTCGCGAAAGTTTAAAGCGACTATGACGAACAAGCTTAAGGGAAACGTAATGGCGGTTTCAAACAAGCAAATTTGCAAATTAATATCTATGGATTATCTTAAATACGAATTTAAAAAAAATATATATAAGTTTCCTAAAGTTTCAATGGGCATATCTTGCTCATTGCATGATACCATAGTAAAACCTTGATGCATATATTTAAGACATAAACTACCATGTTAACAATCGTTTTATTTTATTTTAGTCATTCTTTGGGCCATACAAAAATCATGTTCTGTTATTTATAAAGAAAATATTTCGGAATCCCATATTATTTCTTCAAAATTTCATGTACATGAAGTCGATATTATTTTATATAATAAACATGTTTTCATTATTCATTTTCATCAACTTAACCAACGAGAAACCGAACATGTCTGCTAGTTATTGATAAGTTAATCATGTTGATCTTGTTTATCATAAATAAATTAATTTTGATTGCCAAATACAGTAGATGCAGAAATTAGTTTTGCCATTCTTTGTCTGCAGACATCTTTAAATTAATCAAAACTTGCAAAAGCAAATTTTTGTCGTCGTCTCGTAAAAATAACCATGCTGGAATATTTCGTAACTTTCAGTGATAACTGTTTGATGAATATTAAATTATGCGATATATAAAATTCGAGAATAAAATAAGGAATAAACATATATTGATTTCGCAAACTTTATAAATTGTATATTTAAAAAAAAACAGATTTTGTTTTATTAATATCAGAGCTGTAGAAGAGAAGAGCGAAAGATTGAACTATGAAGAGATCAAGTATCAAATATAAAACATATCAGAATTTATATCCATTCAGCAACAGCTGAATAGAGTCTATTCTTTCAGATATAAACTTAAACAACATTGAAACTCGAAGACTTAACGAAATCAGTGAAGGTTGAATCAAAGATATACTCTTCGATATTTGATACCAGTTCTGGAAATATCTACTTGATTTCTTTTCGTATCAAAACATATTGATTTCCTTCTTGTGAATGCATTTTTTATTTTTTATTTTTTGAAGAATAACGAAATTCTCCAAATCTCCTTATTTCGAGTTTTGAAAAGAACGAGAGAAAGGAAAAAAAAATAAAAAAAAAAAATCATTAACTCACCTATACAGAAAAGAGATATGGCGGAAAAGAATATATTTTTATACATTTTAGAAGGAAAAAAAAATAATGTTTGTCATTAATGTTTAAAAGAAATATAGCTTAATAGATTTTATTTAGTTTTTTCAATCACTCGCGAGTCAATCTCTTAAATAAAAATAAAATATATATAAAAAAAACTGACATATAAGTTAACAGCAGTTCTAGAAATAAAATGGCAAAACCCATTAAAGTAAGTTTTTAAGAAAGTTTCTACAACGATGGAGAGAGAGAGAGATTTCAGTTTTCTTGATAGATATTTCCACTCCAAAGTTCCATAACCATGTGGTAGATTTAATCATTGGAGATGAACCGAAGATGTTAATATTAAAATATTATTATTGAGTTCCCAACATCTTCGAAAATCATTAATGCGTTTTTTCTGGGCCAAAAATTAAATAAAATGTCACATTTTATTCTATTGAAATCATCATAAATATCGACTAACAGTTTCGAATGATTTTCGTTATTGAAAGATCTAAATTTAGTATCGAAAAATCTATATTTAGATATATTTATTTTATAGGATAACGTCTATAGGCAAACGTAATAAAGTATTTATTAATGTTAATTAACCATTTATTGCATAATTACATTTATCGTGCAATTACCAAGTTAATTATTCTAGAATCTTTTCTACGCTACGAGATATCGATAGCCGGTTTTTTAAAACATTCCGGTTTTCTGGTAACTCAAAATCAAATTATCGCATTAAAAAAAAACAAAAAAAAAAACTCCAATTATTGATGGCGATATTTCGACATTTTACTCAATCCTTGTGTTCGGTGCATTTTGTTGGCATTGCAACCATCACAATTGACGTCATGATAAACATAACCAGAGAGATATCGATGCTGACGTAATCACGTATGACGTCATTGGCCTGGATTTATTTCAAAACGTAACTATATATATATATATATAACTTATATATATATAAAATCCTGCCATCTGTTGGACGAAATTTCAGAAAAATTCGCGTGGTTTTTAAACGAAATTTTTTAATTATTTAACTTAATTTTTCGAGAAAGGTATTTTTAAAAATTTTCGATTATATTTTTAATCCACAGAAAAAAAAAATTCGAGTGGTTAATTTTTATTTTATACGTATTTTTGTATACGTATGTGTTACAAATGTATGTTAATGTGGGACGAAATCAATATAAACTGCGATAGAATATGTAAGAAAGGATAAAAGAGAGAATGCCACCATACGAAGCTGCTTCAAGTTTTTCTCACCTATTTTTAAGATTCTAATACAAAAATCGATAGGCATTCGGTAGAGCGGGATTTAGTTATGTAAATTTTATTATAATCTTTAAACTGTTATTATATATTTAATAATAGGAGATTTTTCTGATAGCGATGTGGTTAATGTCGTTTAAAAAACTGAGAAATCAGTTCTAGTATATACACAGTAGAATTACTGAAGAGAACCTTAAGTTTGAAAGCATCAAAATAAGAATAAAAAATATGAACGACATTAATATTAAGGCACTTAAAAACATGAACAGTTTAACTAACAAAATGCAGAAAATACAAGTTAATAAGAGAGAGTATAACCTGTAGTTTGATATAAGTCTTCTTTGTTTTCTTCAAACAGGAAAAATCTAATAAAGAAAATAACATAATATCCGATTCTGCTGCATCAGAAACAAAGCCCGAAGTTGTCTTCCAATCTAGATTTAAACAGTAATCCGTTTAAGCATACAATTAATGCAGATTAGTGATGAATTATTTATATTCTAGAAAATAGTCGAAAGTTTATTCCTTTGTTTTGATACTAAAACGGCGACGAACAACAACACACGAAATTGCATCCACCTGGTAAATTAAACATTAAACACTACTTAAGATAAACCTGGAACATAATGCCATCCAAAATAATTATATAAGGTATTATAGAATCTGTCAACAAGGTAACTAAACTACCTGTTTGTACGTTTTGTTTTTTTTAATATTTAATAATTAATTTAAACTATTGATAGGTAATCACGTTTTTGTAAGAGTATTTTTCTTAGAAATTAAAAATAAATTTCGATTAATTGCTCTGTGACAATGACGATTGTTTATCTGTCTTCTTTTGTTTGTTTGTGAAGTTAATTTGGAACCAATTTGAACAAATGTAAGAGAAAAATAAACAATCGATGGGATTAATGGTTGAAGGAGTGTAGAAGAGTGTGTGTGTGTCGTCGAATTCGAACTGTTTCGATTAAAGGTCGATTCTAACCACTACAATTCGCATTCTTCAATCGATTCCAAATCCAATTTGAAGAAATTCCCTCTTTTTAACGTTATAAAACCGATTTATAAAGAAAATAAAATTACCTTATATCGTCACAAAATAAATTGATTATATACTTTCTAACTAGTAATAATAATAATTATTATTATTAACGCGATTATTAAAAGAAAATAATCGATTAAAATCGAAAATTTGCATAATTAAAAAAATGTGTAAATATTTATCTAAATTTTTATTTTTGTTGTTTGGATTATAAATATATTTTTTCCCATTAATAAAAATTCTTTTAATGACGATATTCGGAAAATTCCAAACGCGATCATTAAAGAAATAATTAAAATTATATATGCAAATTTTTAAAATTTATTTAAAAATTCGACGTATAACAATTATTTTTTTTAAAATTTATTATAAATTAAAAATTTTTTATGATTTATAAACAAAATAAAATAATAATTTGTTGTTAGTTAGTCGAAAAAATTGGTATAATCTTCGTATTACTCGATTTTTTTCGATTAATGTTGTTATAAATATTTATAATTTTTTAAAAAAAGGAAATTTAATCGTATTGAATGTATTTTAATCTACGAGCTAGAAAATTCTTTGTTTACATATAATAAAAATGATTTTTTGCCATTTATAATGCGGTTAACATACTAAATGCTGATGGTTAAAGATTATCTTCAATGAATTTTCTTGATCGGTTTCCATTTTCGCCACAGGTTACACTACATTCCAATGTATATCTGTTTTGAATACTCAACTAAAATTACTCTTAAACTATTCTATTGTGCTGTTGAAATATTCACAACTTTCACATTAAGGGGATAAACGGGACGATAACTGTAATTAAGTCCTTGCGCTATTCACCAAGAACCACAAACATCACCTTCATTCCGAGTCACGTTCTTTGTCCTTGTCTTAATATATCACAGTTCATGTTACCCAAAATATGCTATTCGAATCACTTTAAGGATTCCTTACTTCTCTCCATTGTTCCGTTAATAATTCACGTGGCAATAAGTTTCTATCTTTGTAAATTGAAATGTCTAACCATGGTATTAAAATCTTTCGAGATTAATCATTTTAATACGGTTTTATACAAAAATAGAATTAAAAAAAACTATATTTACCATTTATTTTCATATCATGTTTAGTTTGCTGATTGACAACAGTAAACATAATATTGGAGATCGTGAGATAAGTTTCGATTCTTCAAGTTATTTCCATGAATCTTTATTTTTCGCATGGGTAACATTTGATTAGTGGTTACAATCTGAAATCAATTTTGGCGCTCATTTTTTGGATCAAAGATCTTAGATCTGAATTGGATTAAGGTTTTTTCTCCGAAACCATAACTGTGAATTGTGTTTTTAAGTAAGAATTTCACAGATTCTGTAGTTTCTCGAAGGAATCCCGACTCGACTTCTACTGATTTCAAAATGGTTCAACATGAATGTGTCTTGAGGTGTAGAATTTAGGAATATATGTATATCTGTTATAAATGTCTTAAAATCACTTGAAGAACTATCATCTCAAGCAAAATTCTTACATAATCAATACAGTGGTCATCCGACTTCCCAAAACTAGGAAATCTTAACAATTCGGATGTTATAAAAATTTATCTTCGAGTTAAAAAATATAGAAGAATGTAACATTTATAAAAATTTTTATTTATGTTTACCGTCGTAACTATGATAAAAATAATGGAAATATATATTTATTTGCTTACGCAAATAATTTTTTAAACGGAATAAAGTAGTAGGCATGCCATAATTCAAAACCATTTGATAAATTTAAAGTGTTTTGAATGGGATCTATATTAATGCAAGGCTATTTATAGAAAGTACATTGTGTCTTATTGATTTAACGTTTAACAAGAAAATTATTAGTAAAATTTTATTCGTGGTAAATCGGTTTATTAAAATTTATATACAAAAAAAAAAAAAAAAACTATTTGTTACGGTACCTTTTAAAATGAATAAATTGACAAATTCGATTTATAAAACATTCTTCTTCTTATTGTATACATGATTTACGATCTCGTTAAATTGTAAATAGAGAGAAAAAATTATAAATTAAATTTCGTGACTGATATTTTGGAAGAAAAGAAAAAAAAAAAACAAAATCCCCAAATCTTTATCGTAAAAATCTTTTGCAACGATAATAAATGATTTCCAGAGATTTGAATACGAGAGGTTGGTCTGGTATGCGATCATCGGGATGAGGATGCAGAAACTCTTATTTATAGCTAAGGTTTGTGATTCTGACGAGAAAGTAATGTTTCCCTCATGTGCTACGTTCATCTTGTTTTATCCGATCATTAATATCTGCCTATACGTTATCGCAAGCTACAGGCTTTCCTTGATCGACGATTCCGCGCCATCTAGAGTATAGGGAGACAGTCAAAGGAAATTCGAATGTTCAAATGACAGCCCTTTGTAGAAAGATGAACGACTTCTCTACCGACTTAAGACGAGTGCTTCGTCTATACAATGAGTCACGACTAGAATTTTAGATAATAGAAATCCCTCATCTTATCCAATTCATATTCGCATGCAGGAAGTTGATCAAATTCGCCATGTATTGAATCCATGTCAAAAACCGACTACCGATGCTGGATTTTAATCAAATTTCTCGTGTCGTAGTCTTCTAAAAAATAAAATAATAATAATAAAAAATGGTTACAGTTTATGAAATATGTTTTTCGCTGCATTCTTTCTTACTTTGCCTTAAATTTATGGAAAGAAATATTTAGTCGATAAGTTACATTAGACTTGAAACGTTTCGATATAATGGAAAGAATCTAGTGGATAACAATTCTTAAAAGTCCATTCTAGCAAGAAACATAAATACTAAAACATCAATTACAAGAACTACTTGAAAGTCAACGAAAACATATATATTTTTCTACCCATACTGTAAAAACGCTTAGCGAAACCATTAAACAAAACATTACTCCTGTACGGAAAATCGAAACGACTTTCTAGCATCTAATAAACAAAATAATAGATTATTAGAAAGGAAAAACAAAACTTACAAAAGTTAAAAAAAAGACAAATTTGTTTCGAAAACAATTTTTTTTTTTTTTTAATTTTTGTATATAAAAAAAAGTCGGAAAAATAACTAAACTAGTTTTGCATTCGGCTTATTCATGAGTATTTATTGTTGTTTTATTCGTGTTTTTTAACGATAAAACTTTTCATTAGCATACAGCAGGAAGAAGAAAGAAATATAAAAATATCTATTATGTATTCTTATTAAAAGAATCTCTTGAAATTTGGCAAATAAATGTCAAACAAAACTTGTATTTTTTTTTAAACATGCATTTAATTTTTATTTTTTTTGCTTCTGGTCGGAGGAAAAGAAATATTTTTATATATTTAATATTTAATTAAATATATATTTAATATATATAAATATTTGACCCGTATATAAATCGATATTTTCTTCGCTGAAAAGACGTAAAAGTCTTGTTTTATTATTATTTTTTTTTTTTTTTTTACAGAAACCAGTTGATGTCGTGAAAGAAACCGAAATGAAAAAAGAACATTTATCTAAACCGGAATGTAATCAAATGAAGTAAGTTTCTTATGGTTTTGCTTGAAATTTTGACAGGTGTACATCATATCCAGAGCGAAAGTAATATCAAAAATTGAATAGCATGTTATGATATGTAGGTGGGATTTTTTCTTTTTTCTTTTTTTTTATCTTTTCTGAAATTATCTGTTTGGTAGCGGATGATAATCATGAGGTTTTCGAATAAATATCTTTCATTTTTATGCTGTAATGTAATCAGATATTGTTTTAGTCTCTCCGATTAAACGCAAAATATAATTATTCTCAAAAAAATTCTTAATAAAATATATTAAGAAAGAGCAAATGTATTGGCATTTAAACATGTAAATAAAAAATTTATTAATAAATTAAACATTTTAACACGTAGACTTCTAAGTAAAGTTGAATATTAAAAATTTTCTAACTGCATTAGAACCCCGTTTATACGTTTCTCACTTCTACGTTTTTCGCACTTGTACGTTGTGTTTTGTACACTCTTTCGAT
>WUQG02250517.1:0-20417 GCA_011317285.2 Androctonus mauritanicus | reverse complement strand
ATAATATTAATTTATTAAAAAACATTAATTTTCTCAATTGTTGTTTTCTGGACTTAACCGCATTGGCTTCTGAGCGATTCATATGTAACTTGTAAGTCAGAAAAACTTTTTAAAAATATTAGATGACGTATGAGATAAATTTGATATTTTTAGTCAGTCAATCACTTTAAAAATTGTAGATAATATAATTATCTTCATTATTTATAGATAATATAAGTCTAACTTCTTATGATACTTTTACAGCAATAAAAATCTTAGCAGTATTTATTGAAAGGTAAATTTGCAGGAAGTTGAATGTGGAAACTTATCTTATCTGTTCAATAAAGAAAAAAACATGCAATTCTGGAAAGAACTGATCGCCTTCTTTCCATGTAGTAGTTACTGCATGTTCTAACTATATATTATACTACTTGGACGTTATTTTTAGAACGAAAAAATGTGGAAATTAAAATATGTATCATCAGAGCCATCTCCATGACATAGTCTCTTTATTGAATGTCATAAAAATTTATCAAAATTGTATACTTCAATAGTTTAAGCGGTTCCAATTTTCAAATGAATGAAACTACAGAATTAATTAATCTTATTTCAAGGTCATATTTAATGATCTGGACTCCCTACCGAATTTCATAAAATATGATTAAATAGATTAAAAGTTATTAGAGAGAAATCTCCGAAGTTCGAAACGTATGCCATATTTATACGGATACGGGAAAATACTGTAAATGTGTCGATAAGATTATCTTCAGTTATCTGACCCTCTTAGTAAACTTCATAAAAGCCGATTAAACAGTTCAAGTTATATAGAATATCTCAGAAGTTTGAATGTCTACAATATTTAAACAGTTGGAGTAGACGGTTTAAAAGATAAGGCATCAAGACCAACTTTTATAGTAGATTATTCTTTGCGAATTTCATAAAAATCTAATTAATTCAAAAAATTATTAATGGGAGCAGAAATTCATACAGATGACGATTTTATAAGCTTAACTTTCCTTCCGAAACTAAACTAAAAACTAAAATTCTCGAAAATATATCAATGGGAAGGAATTTACCAAGCAAATGTACTAAAAAAATATTGTGAAGACTTCAGCTGTTTTTAATTAACGTAAGTGAACATATAATACAACTATTTAATTTTTTGAAATTATATTTCTATGTTAGGTTATCTATCTTTACAGTTGTTGGTATAAATAAAGTAATAAAACAAGATAAAAAAAAATCAAATAAATGATTTATTTGAAAGGTAATGATATATGGTTTCGATATCAAAAGTAATATTAACTTGATTTATGAGTTTGGAAAACTTTGATTATGTTACTAACAATAAACCTTAATAATATAACTTTTTTTTAATTTAGATATTTATACTACTTCTAACTTTAAAAATTTGTTTCTAAATGGAAGTTTGGAAAAACTATTTTCTCCTTTAGTACTTAATGAAGAAAATATATTTTGAGTAGTATTTTTTTCCTATCTAGAATACCTTTATAAATATTCTCATTAAATTTGTTGTCACATTATTGTATGGAAGATTACACATTAATTTTTTAGTAGAAAATTATGAAGTGAAAATAGTGGGATTACTATCAGTTAGAGCAGAATATAACTACATTTTTAATAAAATTTTTTTATCATCAGTAAACATGTAAATAAATTTTAGAAAGTACGCATATCTTATTGGAATTCAAATTTTTTCATATAAAATAACATATGTAATAAAATATAATAAACTGAAGAGTGTGAAAACATGGCATAAATATAAATCTCATATTTTGTATATCGAAATATTGAATCATTTCCTAAAAAAGTTTCAAAACTTTATATCCGTCCAGCTTTGTGTTTATTTTTATTACGCTCGTTTATTGTATTTTTATTTAGCAGAAAGTTTTTATAACCTAAATATTGTGAGTTTAAATCTAGAATACTGTATATAAAAAAAAGTACTCCGAGTAGAAATTTGTAGAATATCAGTTCGGTAAAGTTATATAATATTGTCGCTCTTTTCGCAAAAATGTTTAGCTTTTATGTTTTCATACTTCATTAATTTTCACAAGCGACAGAGATAAAAATGTTATAAGGTTTCTCGCTTACGAAACTTTACATTATGCAACTGACTTACATAATGTGAATTTTCAACGAATTTTTTTTTTTTTTAATCTAAAAATGGATATTTAGATTACACTTTGTAATTTTCAAATCAAAAATAAATTGACTGTTAACAACTGTTTTATATACTTTAAAGTTAACTTTCAAAATGAAACCCGCCAGTATATTCTGAATTATTTTGATGGAATAATTATTTCAGAGATGTCATAATAAAAACATCCTATGAATTATGATTTTATAGAATAATTTAAAGATATCTCTTCATGATATAGTCTACTTTATCAATAAATAATTATGAATGTCATCTATCTTTACGTCAAATTTTTCGTAAAGTACATTAATTAGATAAGATTCTTAATTACTTATTTAGAAAGATAATTAATTAAGTATTAAATAGGACTGCGAAACTGTTAACTAAAATTAAATATTACTATTCGATTTTTACAATTACAAATCCAAACATGAAGAATTTTTGAAGAAATTTTTTTCCTTTTTTTTTTTATATTAAACTTATTGTATTAGAGAGAATTGATATTTTTAGCAAAACTGTACAGATCATTAAATGTGAATTTAAAATTTTATGCAAATGAAAGGAGCTATTATTGTTAAGGAACAGAAGATAAATATCCATAGTCATAAATCGTTAAAATCTCCTGAAGAAAAATTTTGAATATAACTTATTATACAGTTAGAGTGATTGAATTCTTAATTAAAATTTCAAAAGGAACATTAGTAATCTTCAATGACCGATTTAAACAGTTTAAAACATCGTTATATTATATTAATCATTTCTGGGAATAGTACAGCAGTAAAGTTAGTATATTTTATTCATATAAGATTATTTTCTAACTCTCACGAATGCTATACAAATAGCGAGTGCAGATTATGAATAAAAAATAAGAGTAAAAATTGAGGTAATGCATGATCAGGCACGGTTTTAGATAAACTACTTATAAAAGTATCTGAACTATATTTATAATCGATTTATACCAATATGTAGTTTAGCTACTTTAAAAAAAAAATTGTAGCCAAAACTACAATTTATTTAAATTAAATAACTTTTTCATGTTTAAGCTATTTTAATTTTCAACATTTTCTTCATAGAAATGATCTTATATATTCATTTTTATCTGTTGTTATTCTAAAATAGGCTATATCAAGAACCAAATAATGGATTGTAGAGCATTTAATTTTTATGAAACTTTTTCTTGTTTCAAATTACATCTATATTGATTTTAAGATGGAGACCATTCTAAATACACAAATTTATTAATTCATGTGTAACAAATTTTTTCAGTTTTGAATATTCGCCATCTTTTAGAAGGTGACGAACATTCGAACTTTAAAAAGTTGACATCTTTGGACATATTAGTTACACATGAATGAATGATATTCTAATAAAAAATATAAATTAGTCATTTGAAAGAATTTTATTCATATTTTACACAAATTATCATATATAATCATGTTTTTCATCTTTTGCCAAGAAAGTATATCAACATAATATTTCAGGAATGAAACAAAAAATATATATATATTATAGATCCTTCAAATTTTAAGGAATTGTTCTTTATTAATTAATGTACAATATATCCCTATTAATTTTGTAATTCTTATATGATATGTTTCAAGATGGAGGAAATTCAAAACTTTAGAGTTACAAACAACTTCGAAACTCATCAAAGAAAATGTCCTCTATTTGAACCATCATGTAAAAATTAAATTAAAAAATTAATTAGGTTATACAGATTATTAAGTTAGGTTATACAGATTGTTTATCAATTATAAACTACAATGGAAACGTTTTTAATTACATGTTGTCCTCATCAACCTTTAGTCAATATTTTTGAAAATATTATTCACAAATGAATATTATCCGAATTGATTTTTTTTAATAATGAAAAAGTTATACTTAATACTAGAAAAAAGTTTTACTTATAATTATATATATATATATACATAATTAATTTTTAGAAGAAAACTATTTTCTTTATTTATAAAATAAATTTATTAAATGAAAAAACATTTTTTTTTTCCAGGAAATGTTTGTAAGTCTGTTTTTTAATATAACAAAATGAAATTAAAAAAATATTATGAATTACGAAATAAAACAAATTTTGTTATGAAGTAAAACAGTTTTTTAATTAATAGAATGAACAATGTCAATATTAATTTAATTAAAAAATAATTGAAATTTTATAAAATTAAATTCTGTAAAAACCAAAACCAAATTAAATTCTGTAAAAACCAAATTATAATTTAAAATACAGTGCGTGTATATACATATACACACACACACTGTATTTTAAATCATAATTAGAATTGTTTCATTTCATTCTATTCAGTGTATTCTTTCAGTGTATATAAACTGTATTTTAAATCAGAATACACTTATATACTGTATATGTATATATATGTATGTATATAAAAGTAAATTAAAATATATTATTAGTTAATTGTTGTATTTGGTGCAAAAAATTTTTACTTTTTTTAAGGAAGCATACAATATTTTTAAAATAGTTTATCATCAAAATAATTTTTTCTGACATATTGATTTGGTTGCAAAAAGAGATAATCACTCTGTTGAGTATAAAAGAAGAATATTTGTATAGAATCTACCAAATATTTTAAGCATAATTCGTTTGATTTTTTTTATTTTCAAATACTTTAAAAGCTCTTTTTATCAAAATATTATCACAGTTTATATTTTAATCTATTGATTATTAGCTATAGAAATTATCATTGCAGATTTATAAAAATAAAATTTTTTTGTTTCATTTAAATATACGTTCATACTTAAGAATTTTTATTTAAAATGTCTGATGAAAACTGAGATTCTTATTTTATTTTCTTTAATTATGTAATGATTTTTTTCATTACTTTCTGTTTCGTATTTTGTTTCAAAAGTTTTTATTGTGAAAAATATCTTTCATAGTTAAAAACTTTTAACTAATGCAAATTTTATATGTAGCGTTGTTATTGTTGATATATACAATAATTTACATATGTTGTATTTATGTTAATGGGAAAAGTGATATGTAAATTTTCTTTTTATTTCTTTTATTGTTCAAAATTATTTTGGCATTAAATACAACTAACGATTTACATTTGTCATCATGTAATTTTCCAGATTTTTCTTCCTCTCATAATGGCAAAGTGATATGTAAAAACCGTGTGGAGGTCGTACATATTTATTGTTACATTTGTTTGCCAATCTGAGATAATTTCCATAATGTTCTAAATAATACTGTATATGACTCATGACTACAGTAGTGTAAAACTAGCATTAATGGTTATAAAAACTTAAGCTACTTTAATATAATCTGATAAACAGTAGTGGTTTTCCAAAATATCGGGCCCTCCTAAGAGGAGAGCAAGATCTTTTCAGAGACATGATCAACGGTGAAAACTAATGGTTGCTTTTAATAGTTACTCCTTCATATAAATATTTTCAAATGTTATTTTATAAAAAAAACGTGGAAACTATGAATTCTTTCGTGATAAAAGAAAGCTGCTAAATAATATTTGAAAAAAAACAGTAAGTTATTACGCTGATATGGATTTAAGGTGCTGTAATTAGCTATACCAGAAATAATTATATTGGTAATTTTGAAGGTTTTATGCTGCCAAATAAGTAAGAAATATATGTAACAGTGATCAATGCATTGAAGGATGGGATCATTATCATTTATTTATATTTTAACTTTGCTTTCGATTTTATGCTATATTAATCAGTAAATTTGTTTCAGAGTCCATCACGGGTCTCCTAAAGCACAAGAGAAGCATGAAGTCGACCGGCAAGTGAAGGAAGCGGCTTGAACCTCTTTTAAAAATGAAATGTCTTTTATAATCGACTTGATGATTATACAACACTTAGGAACAGTTTCTTATTTGTTATGACAACATATTGGAAAATTAATTTCTGGTAAGGTTATTTTTAATTATGCTGCAGAATCTCTCGAGACATATGTTTGACGGCGATCACTTCATGTCACACCACAGGCTATCTGATATGTGTGATGGAGATAACCAGAAGGTTGAAGGATAGGATTTAACGAGCCGGGCTCGGACCGTTTCTGATAAATCTAGACATGTGAATTCGGATCCTTCAAATAAACATGTCCATTCAACTGACGAAAATTAACTTTAGAAATATTCGACAATCAAACAGTATGAAAAAATTATTCATGCCTCTCTTAATTCAAGATAAAATGAATTTAAAATGAATCTACTATATATTGAAATGTTTGAATTTAAAAAATCTACTATATATTGAACGAAGATATAATAGGTAAGTGGTTCCTTATCCTCCCGAGAGGAATCCTCCTAGACGTGATGAGAAGGCTTATCGGTTGGCATTATGTCTGAATCAAGGAAGTTGGCTGAATCCGTTTTCGCAACCTGGCCGATACGTTCATAGTGTTGGAATGAACCAAGTGGCCATTGGTACCGACTCCACTGGACAATGGGGCGATCGTCCCCGTGGAAATTGAACACGAAGGCAAAAGTATCTTTTCGCCTTTAATCATTAATATGAAAAAGACTATCCATTTTTGTGTAATTTTTGTGAAACCCATATAAATATTTGGATACTGATAATTCTTGTCCCCGTGAGATTAAAAGTCGGTCCGCTGCAAATGACTTCTATGTTAAGACGATATTCATGCCTATCATGAACCAACATTGATGCCTATGGAAATGCACGTTGGTATCCCGAAAGGGGCAGGAGAAAGAGCAGTGGTGGATTACCGAATAGGCACAACTAGGCAGTAGCCTGGGGCCTCTGATAATTTAGGGCCCCCGGATAACTAATTTTTTTTATGAATAAAGAAGCACCATGTGTCACGAATGATTAGACATGTTAAGTTTGATGTGTATTGAATCAGACGTTTTACGCGAAATCGATTTTTATGACATCATCATTGATTTCTGTGTTCGCAAATACAGAAAAAAAATTTTCTAAAGACATTATATACTCTTGTATAGATTATTGATTAGTTTTGTTAGTTTACTGTGTAGTCTCTTTCCAAATTGTGATGTTGTCTATATAATGTTATTTCAAAGTTTAATTATTAATAAAATATTTATAATCTAATGAAAAGCATAGTCTATTCTTTATACCTTTCTTATGTGTGTATATATATAGCACATTTTGTTCTAATAAGGGCCCCGAAGAATTCTAGTGCCTAGGGCCTCGTATGTAATTAATCCGGCACTGGCCATTAATTTGCATAGAAATTTTTATAAAAAAAAAAAAAATTCAAATAATTTTTATCAACAGATATTTTTAATTAATGAATATAAATTATAATTTTTAGTATAAGATTTTTTCAAATTAAACTTTTTATATATTTTTCTTCAATAGGCTACTTATAGTAATCGAAAAAAAGAATTTCTTCAGAGCAAGAAAAATTTAATTTTAATTAAACGATATTTAAAAAAAATGTTTTAATAAAAATATTTTCAAAATTCAAATTATTGAAAAATTAAAAAAATTTCATCAAATTTTTATTTTGTTATATTCTCTATCTCAATGCACAAGTTTTTGTAGATTACGATTTAAAATGCTCGCTTATATCGTAATTTTTATTTTAATAATTCATATTTTTCATTAATTCGGTAATATTTCCTTCATCAATACGAATTAATGAAGAGTTGCTCTAAATTCAATTTTTTTTTTTATAGTAAAATCTCTTGTTAGGAGATAACTATAGGCCACTTTCATTTATATCATTAGCAGCAGGAAAGTTAAATTTGTTCAGAAATTATCATATTTAAAATTAAATGAGATAAAGCTGAAGTCTGTTTACATTAGTTAGAATTTAACTAAATCAAGACATCATTTCCTTATATGTGCACTACCGATTTGGATGTAAATCAAATTATAAAGGTAGCTCTAGACAGATAAGCAGAAATAAACACTATATGTGGAAATTAAAATAAAATTATATTTAAGTATCTAAGCAGAGAAAATATGATCGTTTTTATTTATTTATTTAATTATTTTTGAGCTCGATGTCAAGCTAGTCCTATACCTAATAATGTTTAACTAAATCAATAAACGGTATTTTTAAATTAGTTAAACTATTTATTTTGCTTATAATTTTGAACTAAACTAATTAAGATTTTAAATTCATTTAACATTAACTATCGCAGTATAAATGCATGTTGTTAGAAAATTCTTTCCTGCTTTATATAAAAATTTTTGAACTTCACCTACAATTTTTAGGATTAAGCTAGGTTTTAAGATTTTATTTTACGTTGAAATGACCATCATATCAATATGGCTTATTATACTAAAGTGAAATAAAAAAGCAGATGATTTATGCAACGTAAGTCACATTAATCAATAATACATGTAAAATTGAATAACTGATAAAAAGAAATCATGCAATATTGTGTGCATTTTTCTATCCCAATCTTCCTGACAAATGAGTCCAACATCTCTTTTACCAAATTTCATTTTCTAAAGTTTCTTCATGTAAATTAATGTTTCCTGTATAGAAAAAAGTTATTTAAAAATTTTGAGATGCTTTCTAAAGGGAGATGGCACCACCATTGGAAAACGCTTGTTTTTTAATGGGTACGCCACTGAAAAAAGTGCTCACTCTTTTTCGTTTACATCAATTATAAATGCATTTACTGAAGTTAATCTTCATTAATGCATTTGCAATGGTTACTATTTTCGTTTACTATTATAAATAACGAACTACAGTATTTCAAATTTTTACTGGATAAAATTCTTACAATTATTATTAACTTTCAGTTATTAAAATTGAATACGGTTTTTTTTTTTTTAAGAAACGTCATTTGCTCCAACTTTCTCTATAACAGTCAATATCTAACAACCTCTTCAAAACTAATTCATATAGGTCTACCTCTTTTGATAGAATAATAAAAATCAAGCATATGACAATATCTATACATCTATTGTCATTTATTAGCAATTTATTCTTATTCAGCAATTGTTTACATTTTTACAAATTATACTTTCGTTAGCTATATTTTAGATTTAAAATTACTTGATTTTCAGTTTGTTTCGACAGTTAAATAAATTTATAGTACTATAAAAATATACGCAATGTCGATCATAAATAGATGTACATTTAAACTTGACAATTAAATAATTACTGTTTTTTTTCCAAGAGAATATTGACAGAATAATTGTTTGATAAAAGGGATATTTAAACATTTTATAAATAGTTACCTGCAGCAACAGCAGTTTAAGGAAAAATTTTCAAACATGTAACCTTTTTTTTAATCACTTTCATATTATATAATTTTGAAAAGAATAATGATTATTTTTTACAAAAGATTCTTTCGGTACTCCTTACAATATAATATCCTAAGGGCCATCTGTTCTTAATAAGGTGCTCCTGGCTATGTGCTTGAATATAAAATACAAGATTAGCTAATTCTAAAGTGTATCATAAATAGCAAAAGACGACTTCCTGAATAATAGCCTATGGTGAACTTTAAATGCAAATTATTGCAATTGTTTCGTATTTAATGACCATGATATGAGGTATAAATATCGATATTATCATGTAAATTATACCTGTATATATGACTGGATGAAATTTATGTGTAGATAATATAATATTTAAATAGCTACTGTTTACAATTATGAGGTTTAACACAAATTTGAAGTTATGATTTGCAATTGTTTAAATAGGCAATGGGCCATGAATAATTAAATCATGCTATTAATTACCTAAATTAAAATATAAATATTTGTGTAGATAAAATTGTTTTTTTTTTTTTTTTTAATAAATATTGGAGATATATAGGAATCAAGCGACTGTATTACTATAAAGAAAAGAAAGCTGAAAATTATATTTAAAATACGTGCAAAAATTTTTAATTGCTGGATTCAGTTAGATATATATGAAATATTTATCTAGAAAGAAAATATTTTCGATAAATGTTTCAAATTAACTGACATAAACACTCCAAAGACGTTAGAACGAATACAAATTAAAAATATAATGAAATTTCTTATTACTGCGTAAAAAAATTGTATTTCTGATAGCTGTTTCATGTTATAACTTCTATAAAAGTGACCATTCGTGGCATTAAAAGATATAATCTGTTGCATTTTTTTTTTTTTTAAGTTACTTTCTGCAACATATCATAAATCATTACAATCATAAAATATTATTAATTGTATGCAGAACAACACTTTATAACTTACTGATTAGAAATAAACCTGCAATAAAATAAATATTTTTCTTGGAATTTTATGAAACATTATTGTCTAAAAATTATCTAAAATCCGAAAACAATATATTTTAAACGTATAAAGATTTTACAAACATTGAAACTAAATTTGATTCTTTCAGATTTCATTAATGATAGCCTTTTAATGCCTATTATATGAGAAGAATTCTATATTTAAAAAAAATCTCACTAAAAGATAAAAAGATAATTTTGAAGAAAATCTAACAATAATATAATGTTAGATAATAGAAACAAAACAAAGTCATATTGAAGATATTGGGCATCAAATAGATAATAAAGAAAATTGTTTTAATATTCATTAAGCAAATATATCATGCTAAAAAAATATATTAGTAAACTACTATCAATTAAAAATTCTAATTAGGTTATTATTGAATTAGAAAAAATAAAACTTTCGCTTATTTTGAATTTGAATAATTAAATAGTGAGCAGACAGAACTGTTTGATAAATCATTATTAAATATGTAAATTGCAAATATATGCCATTGGATTGGAGAAAGAGATATAAACTAATTTCTAAAATGCAATTTAATTTAACAGAATCTTAAGCTATAATAAGCTGCAGTGTATTCAAGAAGATAGCTTTAGGGGATTGAAATCTTTAAGGATCTTGTAAGTATTTTTTCTATTACTCAGTATCATGCAAAATGTTATCAAATAAACTTTGATAATATTTCTCCTTTAGATCTCTTCACGGAAACGATATATCCTTCATCCCTGATACGTCTTTTCAAGATTTAATTGCCATAACACACATGTAAGTATTAGTTTAAAAATTATTATATAATTACAGTCATGATTCCATTTACATAATTTTTCTTTTTAATTCAGAGCCTTAGGAGCCAATCCTCTTTATTGTGATTGCAGTATGAGGTGGCTTTCTGATTGGATTAAGAAGGATTATATTGAACCTGGCATAGCGAGATGTGCAGAACCTCATTTAATGAAAGATAAACTGATTTTGACAGCTCCTTCCAATCATTTTGTTTGTGCAGGTTTGTTTTTAGGAATTTCTTATTAATGTTCAGTACTTGTGATAATTTTATTGTTTAGAAGATTAATCTACCAACAACAGAAACGATAAGAGTGATGATTATCTTTCTGTTGTTGTCTTCTTATATCGAACCATAATTTTAAATTCAAAGTTTCAAATTCAAACAAAATGAATTCAATAATTCACAAGCTACAACTACAAAATACATCATTTATTTTTATAAAGTAATGGTTTTGTAGAACATGGAACTTATTAGCTTATTTCATATTTTTTTTTTTATTTATTTAGAACAGAGAAGCCAGTGGTGGTGGACCCCTTACCACTCAAGCAAGAGTACAAAGGGGTCCAAAGTGGTTAACTAATGTAGGAATAAACTGTTATGCCTTTATCGCAGGCAGGGGAAACCTATTAATAAAATTCTTTATTGTGAATGTACTGAAGTGTAAAATGTGGATAGTGCTGAAAAGATTATTTTATTTATTTATTTATTTATTTTGTAGAAATAGATGAAATCCAAAAGCGTTGATGGAAATGATGCAGTAGCAGTGCTCTGAACCTGCTTATTTCATATTAAGAAATTTTCATTTAATAATATACACATTTAAAATTAAATTTTATTTTATTGCAGGAAAACCTGAGCCTTATATATTAGCAAAATGCGATGCTTGTTATACATTTCCCTGCCAAAACGGTGCCTCATGTATATCTAAGCCTTTACGAGATTATTCGTGTAAGTGTGAACCTGGATATCACGGTAGAAACTGCGAATATGTCATCGATGCTTGTTATGGAAATCCATGCGAAAATGGAGGAACTTGTAAAGTTTTGGAAACTGGAAGATTTAGGTATGTTATAGTTTGAATGCTTATTTTTAATAAGAGAAATAGAAACGATCATATTTCTTTATAGTTGTCACTGTCCTTCTGGTTTTGAGGGTGATCGATGCGAAACTAATATCGATGATTGCATCGCTAACAAATGTGAAAATAATGCAACTTGCATTGATTATATTGATCGATATGAATGCAAGTGCATGTCTGGATACATAGGTAAGCGCTATTGCTTTATAATATAAAAGCAAAATGGGTATTTTAAAAGATATATTATATGTATTTAGGTAATTATTGTGAGAAGAAGATTAACTTCTGTTCGAAAGAGTTCAATCCATGTAAGAATGGTGCTTCATGTGTAGATCATTTCACTCATTACACGTAAGTGATAAAATAGTATTAAAGTGGTCATTTGGCTCTCTCTAAACAAATGAATTTTTTCAGATGTGCGTGTCCTGTAGGATTTTCAGGAGATAATTGTTCTAGTAATGTAGATGACTGCGTGGAAAATATGTGTCAAAATGGAGCAACATGTATTGATGGTGTAAATAGCTATACATGTTCGTGCCCTGAAGGATTTGCAGGAACATTCTGTGAACTTATGCCTATGGTTGCTATGTTATATCCTCAAACCAGTCCTTGCCAACAACATGACTGCAAGCATGGAGTTTGTTTTCAGCCTAGCGGTGCTTCTGATTATATCTGTAAATGCTCACCTGGATTTACAGGAAAAAGATGCGAATCTCTGTCTAGTGTGAGTTTTCGTGAAGGATCTTTTCTAGAATTTGATCCTATTCATACCAAGCCGAGATGTAACATAACTATTACATTTGCTACAAAGCAAGAACATGGTGTAATGGTTTACAATGGTGATTCCCAACACTTGGCTGTAGAACTGTTTCTTGGTAGGATTCGAGTGAGTTATTACGTTGGAAACTATCCAGTGTCTACTATGTTTAGTTATTCCACAGTAACTGATGGAAAATATCATACCGTTGAATTGATTTTAATAAAAAAGAACTTTACTTTAAGAGTTGACGGCGGGATGTCTAGAACTATCGTCAATGAAGGTCCTAATGATTATCTTGAAGTGAGGAGCCCATTTTATATTGGTGGGGTTGACGAAGAAGTCGGCAAAAAAGCTTTGAAACAATGGCACCTTCGAAACATTTCGAGTTTTAAAGGTAAATAATAATTCTGTTTTGTCGATCTTTTTTACTGTTATTGTAAATTCCAAATTTAAATTCATATTTCTTAGGTTGCATGAAAGAAATGTATTTAAATGGCAAGCATTTAGATATTATGGTAGCTAGAAGGCAACAGAGAGTATCTCCAGGATGTTCAGAATACGATGATCCCAAACCCTGTAAAAACCATATGTGCCAAAAAGGAAACTGCGTGCAAACAAACAAACATAGTTACGAATGTCGATGCCATAAAGGATGGAGTGGTCCCTTCTGCGATCAAGGTAAGCACAAAATCTCTAATATTGTTTTGTATATTAATGAATATATATCAATGATTTTCAAACGTTTTTGAAAATCAGTGATGTATGCTCGTCCTGGAAGATCCACGTTCAATTCCCAGGTTTCACATCTCTAGTTTTTCATCAGAGGCAGGACCCAATTCATTGAACTCTACCTTCATCTAATGCTGATCCCACTAGGGATGTGGATTGCCTATAGCGAGAATGGAAATTTCCTGCCGATTACTATAAATATCTGTTGAAGAGCATCATTATACCATATAGAAAAGAAAGAAAAATCTTTTTTATTAGCAGCGCATTATGTTTGAACAATTTTCTATGCGCTTTGCAGATTAATTAAAAAATTATAATAATATACAATACTTCTGTAATATTTGTGGAGCATCTAGATAATACTTCGGCGTACTAATATGTCGTGACATAGTATTTGAGAATCACTTATATATATATTAATGTTAATCTACATGAAAGAAGACAAGTTATATAAAATGTTGGTCGATTTTTTCGGGATAATCTGATCTATTAATCGTTATTCTTCAACTTCTGGCTAACATTATTATTATTGATATTGATAGTTCTGAAACAGTTCAACCACATATATCTCTCGTGTGACTGGCACTGCTTAACCATCTCATATAAATATGTTCAATATTACAAAAGTATATTTTTTAATATCATTGATATTAATAATCATCTAATCACTATTTACTTTGAATAAACTTCAGTTCATTAGCATAAAAATTGCTGACTCATATATCATTATTATATTATTAATTTGCAAATTCTTTATTCCAGTTTATAATCTATTATTAATAATTTATACTGAATTTTATAAGTATTTATAATAATTTTATTATACAGTTGATATTAATTTAAAATTTTTTTAGGCTTGGATATTTCTTTATTCATATGTTTTATCAATTTTTTTTCCCTTTGTAGCTCCTACTTGTCAAAAGGAACTCTTTAGAGAGTATTATGAAGAAAATGGCTGTAGATCTAATAAAAAACTGAAAATGTCTCATTGTATCGGTTCGTGTGGAGATCAATGTTGCAAACCGCTTCGAACCAAAAGAAGAAATGTCAGAATGATTTGTGATAATGGAAAAAAGTATACGACGCAAGTGAATATTATCAGAAAGTGCAAATGTTTACAGAAGTGTTGAATTTTTACATAATAATAATATATAAGCAGCACAAAGACTCACATAAAAAAAAAGACCAAGAAACATAACCGGTGTATTTTTTGAACAAGATGTCGCCTGCTGTGCAGTTCCTGACTTTTTGTCAAAAATATGACGTCAGCTATTCCGTCGTTTCCTTTCACATTTCAAAAACAAAGATAGTTTTGTGTTCAAATACTGTACTGTAAGCGATTTAGCTACAGATTTTTTACTTATTATATTATTATATTTTTTTTTTTTTTGTTTTTTCTGATAAAGTTTGCTTCGTAATAGCCTGATTCACATCGCTACCTCTGTACAAAAATGTTGTGTATAAATGGACTTATTATTCCATTTTAAGGGCTTATTAACACTCCATAATTTTTTTCTTCGTTACAAAGTGAGAGTGTTTTAAGAATTGTTACACTGCCACTTAAAGTGCTATGTAACACATGTGATACTATTGCCCATACTATAAACACACCGTACTATGTGCTCAACTATTGAACTTTAATTGCCTAAACGTGTTTGTCTTAACAGTCTCGTCGCTTGTACCGTATTCTATTATTATAAAACATTGACAGTACTCTTATGATCTAACTCTTCACATTGAAGTGATCAGAAGTCCAAATAACATTTGATTTTCTTGTACATGAATAAAATCGGCATTTCAATATTATATTGTTTAATAAGAACAAGTCATAAAACTGTGTACAGTCTTGCTGTTGTTTCTGGTTACGAAAGAGAAAAAGACTTATGCTATTCTTCTCATTATAAAGAGAAGAATATCAAAAGTCTATATTTGAAAATAAGGTCTAATGTATTTAAATATTTGTGTTTGTAAAGCTTTGAAAACCTTTGTAGTATAGTTATAATCATGTTATTTCGTTGAATTTTGTAGCAGTTGAACTGAGCTTGGTGCTTACCACTGATTCGTTTGCCCAAAAGAGTTGCGACGTAACAGTGGTCATTGTCTGTCTAAAACGTCCCAAAGCACCCCTTTATACCCATTCGGAACCTGACCTATGCCTACATTGACCAGTGTTTGTACATCTTATATATATACATATAAATATACATATACAGTATATATACTGTATTGAGTCTCCTATGTAAAGCATGTGATGGAGGCTTTACCTGTGTTGTACGTTTTCACGTGCAAAATGCTGGTGATAAAAAAAAATAAATGTATCATTATTTCCCTTTCTGGAATTTATGTGTTTTTTCTTAATATTTAATAAAAATGACTATTGTAATTATCAAACAGTCTTGATAAAGTTTCGAATTTTCGATGTATTCTGTGTTGTGTTTTAATCAATTGACGAATTCAAGTCACTACGACAAAAATCTATCTCTCATTACTGTAGTTACAAGTAAGTTAAATATTCATATATATATACCATTATCAAAAGTTTGCTACATAACTCAGAAATAAAACAATTTTTTAAGTTTGTTGAAAAATAAAAGTAAAATCTCACTAAAATTTCTTAAAACAGACGGCGTGATTTGTGTCAATCTGTTTTTCATTTACAGTACACAAAGAAAACAATTATTTTTTTCTTTTCCCTACATAATAGTAAGCTATGTCAGTTCGTAATATTGTAAGAAGGCTTTTCAGTTATAGATCATAAATTGATATTTTACATAAATCACAATAATTTATTTAATGAAGTACTTTGAATTTAAAAAGTTTCGTTTAAATTTTTATTTTATTGCAGGCTATTCAGCTATTTCATAATTTAATAGCTGTCATATTTTATATGCTATATTTATTCTTTCGTCATGCTATTATGCTACATAATTAACCAAAGTCATAATAATCATTATAAACAATTTTAAACTTTAAAGAAATAATATTAAATAATTTAATATTTGGATCTGTGGTTACTTATATTTTTAGGCACTGTATATCTAATAAATTCGTTTGAAGTCAAGTAAGCATCATTAAATGAATATTTTTAACTCGTCATTTTGATAGCAAACATACTTGTAAAATTTATATTTAAATAGAATAGATTCTCATTTAATTTTAAATTTATAATATGAAATTCCAGCATTTAATGAAATTCGTGATGACTTGGAAAAATTTTTGTGGTCAACAAAAAATATAATCTGTTTTTACATTGATTTTCAATGATAATAGTTATATAATTAATGTTTTAATTTCATTTTAAGCAAGTTTTAAGGAATAATTGAAATCAAAATGTAATAATTACTATAACTTTTCTACAATGCTAAATCACAGCACATTTACTAAAATTTAAATCGACTCAGAATTTTAATTCCCACTCTTGAATTCTCTAGTATGTTGATCAATTCATGGTGCCAATTCGATATGCCATGATGATATTTAGATGGCACTAAGGAAATGTACTGTACATCCGTCCTGGATATCCAGGTTTAATACAGAATCCCACACATGTAGATTTTTCAGAAGAGATTTGGAACTACAGGCCTTGATCTCTTCTGAAAAATAACTGAATTCAGTCTTTCGCCTGACAATTGAGCCTACCACGGCTTTGGGTGGTCTTAGTGGATTTTGGAAACATTCCGTCATTTCGTATCGAACAGGATGAAAAGCGACATAAAACCTAGAAAAAAGGATCAGCCTTTAGTCGGCTTTGAAAAGATTTTGCTATATTTTGTTATATACCACAGTTGAGCCAATTATATTTTTGTTGTTTTACAATGCAATAATAATTGTAATTTATTCATAGTTAAAAATATATGAAAATATGTTTAATTGAATTTTATTAACTCAAAAGTATTTTTTTTTTCATTTTCGATTTATAGAAATCTATTGTAGATCCCCTTTTTATATTGAGTATGTATAAAGCATTTTAAAACTTCAAGATAAGAATATGAAAAGAATAACAATATTTAAGAATGTGAAAAGAATTTGATGCAAAAAATAATAATAATATTTTTATTTTATTATTTAAGGTAACAATTCAAGAATTCAACATACTCTTTTATGTAAAATAAAATTTATTATATAAGCAGAGCTCATTATGGATTACCATATCTCTAAATATAATTAATTATTTCCTTTAGTCATTAAGAAATTCTTATTAATATATAGGCTTACAGTCCCCGAACACTTTTAACAGTGCATTCTTTTGTCAGTAAAGAATAACAGTACGCACACCATACAACAAACATATATTATGATATTATGACAAGTAAAAAAAACGCCCACCTTAAAAATTTCTTAACATTCTTAGGGGCACACGTATCACATTTTGGGGACCATTGACATATGCCTACACTTTTAAGATTTCAAACTTCGAGCAATTTAAAGCGGATAATAAAATCGAAAATAAGTAAAAGATTGTTCTTTTCGTTGCTTAACAAAGCCTTTCCAAATACAGTAGTACCAATTATAAAATGAAGGAAGTTCGAGTTGGATGAAAAAATGTAATGCATGATCATGGAATTCCTCGAACATTCTGTAATCTATTATTATCAAAGAATAATTCTGGATGTTCTTTACGGAATTCTTCGAATATTCCGTTATAAACTACAGTATTATCAAAGAATAAGTCTGGATGAAAATAAAGAACAATTCTTTATGTTGGAATAAATCCTATAAAAAGTACGGATAACATTTATAAACAAAAGAAATCATTTATGCTTCTTTTTCGATTGGCCTACTTTTCATTTGAATGTTCTTTATAATAAAAAAATATAATATAGAACTAGAGTAATTTTTTTATATGAATAATAATATTGTAAAAAATATGTTATTTTATCGAACATTGTAAAAAATGGTGTCTCTCAAGTTTCATCGTGTTATTTTATCTATATCCTTTCCTGTCATTTCTTTAATTTCAGTCAATCCATTTTTTATACATCAAATCCCTTACTAGATGTTTATATTCCTGGAAGAGAAATGTTTGTATACACTGCAATTATTTAGCAATATCGCATTTGCAGTTTTTTAAAATCATTGTTACACAGTTACTTTTTATTTCTTATTATTATATAAATACTTTTGTACACTTTCATACTATATTTATGCTTTTTGTCTGTGGTAATTCAGCTTGTTTTCGAAATATTTTTGGCTCCTCATACCATTTTCTTTGTTATTGATCATATCTCAGTGATAAGTGAAAACGTGAAACTGAACATTAATTTCAGACAAAAAAGATATTTATTTTGGACATAGTCTACTTTTTCGTTTTATGGTATTTTCTGAAAGTTAATTACTAACTGACGGGCTATTCTACAGCCCATTCTCATGATAGTGAACGAACAGATAAAAATTTGGAGATATGGGTTCGAATTTATCAAGCAGCCAGGCGGATGATTTCATCTTTATATTATCGATATTCATTACTTTTTGAACATTAATTTTAATATTCAATAATTATTAATCATTATTATTTATTCTTGCTTAGATTCGTATGCAATCTAATTTTTTGCTGATATCTAAGAATTCTCATGTTATTTCACCTCTTCGACAATATTGATATGTCGTCAAAAAATATATCTGATTTAAATATTTTCCATTAATAAGATATCGTTTTTATTCCTTTGGAGGACTTGAAAACTTTATTAAGTAACCATTAATTAGAAATTTTGATAAAAGTACTGTCATTTTTGTATTATTTCTTTTCTAAATTGATGATTAAATTGTAATTATAATCTATTTACATCATTATTATAATTTTTTAGGTCAGTTATCTATAGATAAAGCGAGGAAAGACGATATTCAATTCGAAAAAAAATCAGAAAAAATTTCAGTTTAGCAGGTAAAATAAAAGTGACTAAGTATGATTCAGCTGTATATCCCTTACGTGTCAAATCATTTAATAAATGCTAAAAAGTTTTTAAAGTGAAATTTAAAAAAAAAATTGATTTTCATCTTTCTCTTTGAGATCATATATAAGATAGGAGAGGTGATACTGCGTAATGTTTTAAGAAAAGAAACGAAAGAATTTTTAATGTTTTTTTCTTTTTTTAAGGTTATAATTGAAAATAAAATAAAACAATTAACATAATTATTTTAAAATAAAAAACTAAGATTTTTATAATTATTTAGAGCTACTTATGTACAGTTTGGAATTTGCTTTTTTCTCTTCTGTCATATAAAATCGCCAAATTACAAGGATTTATGAAGCCACCTAAAAGAACTATTGTATTTTGTCTAATTCAAAACTAATATTGTTTATGAATATATTCTCCTATGATATTGTCCTCCTATATGACGGATAAGTTTTCTCTTCTATATTAATTAAAGAAATAGGTAATCCTACCTATCTAACATAAATATGACGATAGATTATAAATTCAAAAATCATATATCTTACATCAACGTTTCATTTATAGATCATAAACTATTCGTTAATTCATTAAAAAAGCTAATTTAAAGAGTTATTCCATGTGTAGAAAATTTTAGGATATTCGTGGAGAAATTCATTAATATAACATTGTAGCCATCATATTTTATTAGCTATTTTTTCATGTCTAAAAAAAGGCAAATTCACCAAAATAATAGCTAAATCGTACAATACTTTATCATATCTTCCATTGTCATTCTCAACTCGGTGCTTATGGTCTATTCTTTCTTCTTCAAATATGGAGATTATAGTTGA
>WUQG02250406.1:0-20418 GCA_011317285.2 Androctonus mauritanicus | reverse complement strand
ACTAAAAAGGACCAAATGTTGTTTTTATGTTACCTGGTATGTGTTCTTACTTGACATGACTTTGGCCATGTTTCCGCGCAAACTCACTAGGTGGTAGGGCTGTGCTTAGGAACACACTGTTCAGGTTGTTGTCGCATTAGTTAAGGTGACACAAAGAATGCTGATTGTGAGCAAAGAGTGAACATTAAGTTCTGCGTTAAGTTCGGGAAAACCCCTAGTGAAACGTGGAACATGATTAAGCAAGCATATGCAGGCGAGGCACTTTCAAGAAGTCGTGTTTTCGAGTGACACAAAAGGTTTCGTGAAGGCAGAGATTCAGTGCAAGACGATCCCACAGCTGGTCGCCCGTCTACAGCACATATCGATGCAAACGTGGAGCGTGTAAGGCAGTTATTGCAAGAAGACCGTCGTGTAACTGTGCGTATGGTTATCAGAAGAATTGAATTTGAATCGTGATGTGTGTCATAAGATTTTACGCGAAGATTTAGGGAAACGGAAACTTAACGCCAAAAATCGTCCCTCACTCACTAACGGACGAACAGAAAGAGGAAAGACAAAGAATTTCATATTCGCCCGACCTCTCACCTTGTGATTTTTTCTTGTTACCGCGAGTGAAAAAGGCGACTAAAAGGAAAGCTTCATCAAGATATCGCAGACATCCAACGAACTGTGACAAATGAGCTTACAAGCATCGCAGTTGCAGATTTCCCTCCTTGCTTCCAAGACCTCCAGAAACGTTGGCAATTGTGTATGGATAGCTAAGGGGGCTACTTTGATAGGAGATAGGATTATTACTTGATAAGTGCAATTTTCTATTTTTTACGACCTTTGTCCTGGAACTTTTCTGACAAAGGATGTAGTTTGCACTCTATGACATTTTATAGGAACATAACTGCCATACTATACGAGGGTTTTCTGTAGTTATATTGATAATTTGAAACTATATAAAGAATATATTCATCAAAACTAATATAAACAATTTTCAAATATAATATTCTATAAATATCTTACTTTCTAATTCAAATAAGTGTCATTGGAGGCTTATAAAACGACTTCTTTACATTGTCTTATATTTTTTATAGATCGATACAAATTTTATTGTATTGAATAAAATATATAAATCATTAATAAGACTTATCTGAATCAATTTTTTTGGTCTTTAATTAATATCTGATTGTAGTATCTGATATCATCTTACTCTAAGCGATTTAGATGATAAAATAATTAAATATAGTTTCTCATATTCAGTATTATTTATCTGAACAAATTAATTTATCTATAATTTTGTTGCGTTTAACAGCATTACTAGTAATTAAACTAATCAAAGTCAATCAGCAAAATAAGAAAAACATATTAAGCTATTGGCAAAAAATAGTTATAATCGTGATCGAAACTAAACAGAAGAACAGATCAGATCAGATCGAACTACACAGAAGAATGAAGAAAATAAGCTAAACAGAAGTATTTTAACATACAGTCTTATTTGTTAGTTCCAAATCTGATAAATGAAATTAAATTATTAAAAATTTGTTTTTTTAATTTAAAGTTGAATCAAAAATTAATAATAAAATAAGGTGCTATAAATTTTACCAAAACTAAATGCATCAAATTCATATCAAAATAAGTAATAAGATAATTAAAATTGATATATTGGTACTGTAGGTCAGGGGTTGGCAAACTATGGCTCGCGAGCCACATGCGGCTCTTTGGATACTTATATGTGTCTCTGAAGTAAAATACACAGCACAATCTGTAAAAGTAACCTATAGAAGGCAGACACGGTGATTTTCAATACTTGGAATAATCTTCCGAACTCATGAGTTGAAAAAATTTGCAATTGTTCTTTTCAATATCTTCGGGTCTACATATTTATATGAGCAATCGTTTTCTAACACGAATTTCATTAAATGTAAATTGAGGAATCAAATTATTGATGCCAACTCGGAATGGTGGCTTAAGTTAAAACGATTAGCTACAAACCAGACATGCAAAAACTCTCTAAGGAAATGCAAACTCATTGCTCATAGTATATTGATTAAAAGCAACGAGAGTATTTTTTTGTGTTTTTTGTGATTTTTTTTTCTTCATTTAATAAAGATATAATTAATATTATAACTTATTATAATATTACTTTAAATTTTTCTTATTTGTAAAAATATATTTATGGCTCTCGAATAATTATTAAAATTTTTGTGAGGGACAGGTTTGGCTCTTCTGTCTCAAAAGTTTGCCGACTTCTGCTGTAGGTTATTTCATTCTATTGCTATGTACTGTATTTAAAAACTGATAAAATATAGGCAACTATTACGCCATCGGAGGAAAAAGCGCAAGCTAAAACCTCCATATTAAGAAGTGAAGAAGAAGGCAACTATTATATTTATTAAATAGGCCTATTTATTTTTGTTAAGATTTTATTTTATAATCTTTTAACTATAATAATAATAATAATACTTAATGATATTTAAACGAATTAATTCGATTAGAATTAAAAATCGAAAAACGAATAGTACCCAATCTATAAGATTATCAGAACAAATTACAAAACTAAATTATGAGATCTCTTTCAAATAATTGATGTAAGAACTAATTTGAAACCCATTAATATCAAATCAAATGTCACTTTATTGCCTCTTTAGTTGCTTATCAGTGATTTTTTTAAAAAAATGCATAGGTTTATCGATCGGAATTCATTAAATTAGCTATGCCAAAGTGTGTCATAACTGATTAATGAATTCCAATTGATTCTAAATAACATGAAATTATTCCAACCAAGAAGAATAATAAATTTTTCTATATTTTTAATTAAATTGTTATAATATAAATCCTTTTCTCAGATTATCTTCTTTTAATTCTTTAGAATTTTGTTTATATATGAATTATTGATATTTCCACTCAGTTCTGTTCTTCATTATTTATATTGTTATTTTTTTATATAATTTAAATATATAAATTGTAATATTTCTAGGACGAAATTGATATTCAACCAGAGGAAGAAGTATGTTAATATTTTTAAAATTTATTTAATAAGTTATTCATTTTAATAATTTTAAATAAATCTTACATTTTAGTCTTGTATCAAAAATCTCGCATTCAATAACACTTCAAAATATAGTATAAAATTATGCATTTTTGATTTTCTGTTATTTTCATTTTTATAAATATTTGTTACTATATATTATTCTTAAATAGCTACTCCTATTATTATTATTTTTTCTATGAATATTTTGAAAATTATTTCGTATCGAACTTATTGCCGATCTTTCTTACCATATGGGATATTCAGTTAGATTATAGAAAGAATTGTAAATCGACGTGTCAAAAGCTAAATACAAAATGATCAATATTTAAGCTGTTTAAATCTGAAAGAAAAATATTTAAATAAAAGAGTAATAAAAAAAAATTGAAAAAATTTCACTTTCAATCTTTATGTAGATTTTTTTCCTTTACTTTCTACAATTTTTATATATATAGTACTTTCTCTTTCTATATACTTCTCAAGATATCTCAAATATACCAAAGCATTAACTTCAGAGCACAATATAATATTTTTATATAACTTAATATTAAATATCATTATAGTTTTTTGGAAAATAGAAAAGTTTAAATTTGTTATACTTTTTTCTTTTATAAATAATCTGAAATTTCAGTATATAATATATTATACAGTAATGTACTGTATATTAAAATTATTCAAAAATTATTATATCATATTGATATATATATAATGCATTAATTCGTTCATTTTGCTTATTTACTTATTTCATTTTAGTATCAATATTTTGATTCTTTCAGATGTTACTGTATAATTTAAAAATTTTGATATTCGTAATAAAATTCTCTATTTGTGAAACAAATTAAGAACCATTTTCTACACATATATACACAGATTTAGCTATGCTGATTTATGCAAGAGTAATAGGCATTGTAACTATTTACTTTTGCACAAATCTATCTTTGTAATTAAGCAAACGTATTGGAATAAAATGCTTTTATTTCAACACGTTTACTTAATTACAAAGATAGATTTGCATATTTTTTACTTAATAAAAAAAAAATTTAATAATAATAAATTTAACAAATTTATAAAAAAAAAAAAATTTAATAATATCACGCATTTTTATACTTTCCGTTTTTGTAATCTTATTTTTTTTTTATTAGAAACTGTTCGTCAACTTCTTAATATTGTTTATAAATAAACTATAAAATTTTTTAGTTGTAATTTATACAATGATCGAATTATAATTTATAGAATTCGAATTGTAATATACCGTAGACTCTCGATTATCCAGAATGAATGGGAAATGGGAAATCCCGGATAAAAAAAATCCCGGTTAAACCATTACATATACAAAATTGAAAGAGTAGGTAGAGTATTTAAAAAGTTAGTGCTTCCTTTATTTATCACTGCTTGAAATAAGTCAGTAAACTCGTCTGCTTCGTCTTTCAATAGCCTTTCGCGGAATGGTGCCGCGTAGATTTCTCAGGATTAATTTTTCCGTGCAGTTACTGTCCTCTCGGTGTTCTAAGTAATCGAGAAGAGCTTCGACGTGTTCTTTTTCACGCGCTTTCTGTTATTACGAGTGTTGCTAGACAGATGGAAACAGTACAATCGATCCACAACAATAACCACAACACGTTTTCAAAAGTTTTAAAATATTATTTAATAACGTCTTAAATATCGGCAACGCGAGAGAGACGTTTCTCAAATCTTACTTGTTAGTCCAGAAATACACTGCAACACGTCACACGAGCTCGTGCTATCAGGTGAACTTACGTCACGGGTTTTATTTTCCAAAAAAATTGCATCTTTGGTCAGACGTGAGTTCAAAGATTTGTTTCAGTTTGATAAATTTATTTTAAAATGGAGGATTTTAATTTTTAAGTTTTTGACGAAGATCTCCAGGATAATCCGCTTCCCGGATAATCGAGAGTCGACTGTACCACAATGGATTCCAATGGACTATGGATGTACCACAATGGGCAATGGATTCCAGAAACAATTTTGCAATTGTTTCTATAACGCCATTATAGATAAAGCATTTCACTATTTTAATTGGTACACAAAATGACCAATATTAGTGCAAATTGAATGATCATTACATTCGACATGTTTTAAAATAACACTAACCAGAGCGAAATTTATCTGTAGGTCGGTGGAAATTATTTTACTTCAATTTGTACAATTTCTTTCGCAATTGGAAAATCATCACATTGTTCATTAATTTTTTCGACTATTCGCTACTCTTTTCTTTTCTTTTTTTTTTATTCGATATTATTTAAATAAATAATGTGGCCGAGAAACTTAAAATGTTACAGTTCCTCCATATTACTTATTATATTTAATATTCTCTATTCTGACTGTCTTGTATATATCTCAAATGCCATATTTTTTTTAATTTTTTTTTCAGAATATCAACGAAAACGTGGAAGAATATGTACCAGTTATCATCGTAAGTAAATCTCAAGAAATTCATTATAATTCTTTAGACCATATTTCAAAATTTAAATTATTATTTCTTAATAAACATTGATTCAGTAACAAAGTACCGAAATATAAGGAAATACAATAATCGTGTGTATTTTTCGTTAAATACACTATGTACCGCATGTTATTTATTGATTATTATAGAAATATGAATACAAATTCATACAATCTATAGAGAATAGTGAATTAATCTTTCTTCTTATTCCGATCCATATAAAGTTATCGTAGCTCCGAAACGAAATAAGCTATTTTGTAATCAGGTGACATACACGTTAACCTTACTTACTTCTCGTTATTATCCTTCCGTCAGTTTGTTGTACTCGCTACAGATTAGGAATCTTTATGTTCATCGATTTATATACCATTATGGACGATGACTTTCTTGGTAGCGCTTAATGCGAGAAATACGTCCTCCATTTTCTATCTTTTTTTTTGACGCCACTTTCCATTCAAGTAAAACACTAAGTGGCGGGGCTAAACAAGCCCTTCTACAGGCTGCCCACTCCTGCGGAAGGGTCAGCCGGATTGCGGAGGACGGGGATCGATGGGCCGGGCCAAGGACCCCATGATAAATATTTTCAAGGGGGTGGGACCCGAGACTCGAACCCGAGTCCTCAGAGTGGAAAGCTGAAGAGTTTCCAAGCTTTCATTTTCTATCAGTAACGCATTGTTTGCATTCTACAGCGCTCTCTGCATTACATACAGTATAACTTATATCGTAACTACTACCGCAATCATTTCGCCATATAAATTTCGGTACAGTATACTGTACTGTATCGGATAGTATACTGTATGGAAAAAGGGTTTACCGCAAACTCTCTATTATTATATTGGAATGAATGCGTTATATATTAACATTTTGATTACTTTTTAATTGGATCTATTATAGATCAAAGCAGTTTGTTTCTGATCACCGTTATTTCTTTTTAATGTTAGTTTTGAATTATGAAATTGCGTTTTTTCTATATATATAATATATTTTCATTTCTACATTTATAATTATAATATTAATTAAAATTTTTAGTTTTCAGGAAGTTATTTAAGTCTAATTTAAATACTATACTTTTCACTAAATAACACTCGATGTAAAGTGACCATTAATTTAAATATAATGCTTGTTTAAATTAACAAAATAATATTCCAATTTATATAATAACTATGTTATTTTATATATAAATTCAGGATAATATTGAGCCTTCTAAAGAAAGAAATGAAGAAGCAAACAACAATCAGGTAAATTATAGTATACAGTCAGAGTAAAATAAAAACAACTAATATAACTTGTTTGATTTATTTATAAATACTGTATTATATAGTTCTTTTTAAAATATTCCTTTGCAAAATAATAATTAATTAAAGACAATTTGTTGATTATTTTAAAGAAGATAATTAAAATTGTATATAAATCTTTCATTATTTGTAATGAGTCATAATTATATTTTTTTCAAATTTTCTAATATTCAGACTTGTGTAATTTATTAGTTAAATCTCTATATTTTTAGTAACACGTAATATTTCTTATATTAAATGTATACTTTTCTAAATATTCTAAATATTACTTCTTATAGATAGCATTCAATAAATAAAAATTTCAATTATCACAACAAGAAAGCAAAATATGAAAATAAATTTCTGATATAAAAATTTAAATATAATTTCTACATTTTCTAAATATTATCTTAATTAAAATTTCCGTGGGAACATTTTGGGTGCAAAATTTTTCTAAACAGCATAATAATGAATCAATCCGTACTAATTGAAATTTATTCCTCAAATTACTAACGGTACTATAGATGATCAGCGCTGAGTGAAGCCGCACTAAGCGAGATATTCCTGTACTTTTAGCCTAAATTTTTTTTTATATCGTCTTAATTGTAATCATTTATTGTAGCCATTCATGCACAATTTTGATTTTTGGATCCTTTTCAATATATTGTAAATACCTTTTATTGGAGGAAGAATTTTGTATTTTCTATATCTTATATTTTGTTTTTATTATAAGTTAAATAAAAATACTTAACTGATTCATTTTACAGGGTATTTCAATAATGGAATTGCTGATAAATCAAAATCCTGAGGTAATTTATAAATACAGTACAGTATATATTTGGTTTCAAACGTTTTTTCTTTAAAAATAAATAACTTAAATAAATACATATAACAATATATTAATTCAGATTGATTTTATTCTATTAAAATATGGCATTAATATATAAAAATTTAATTATTTACAGGAAAATAATTTTCATATTCCAGTAGAAAAGGTAATAATAATTGTTTTAATCAGTTTAAATACAGTATGCAATTTGTATAAAATTCTCTAATTATTAGTTTTTTCCCCCTTTATTTAAATTCATTAATAGATAATTTAAAACTTTAATTTATCAATTTAATTTTAAATTTAATTAATAAAATAATAAATTAATAAAATTTATTAATCAATAAGTTTTACAAATTAATTAAAATATTTATGATTGTAAACAATTTCTTGAAAAATATTACAAGAAATTATTAGTAATGCTTTCAATATAATTTTGAATGAATGAATTTTTTTTTTTTTTTTTTTTGAAATTAAGGTGAATTTTATCGCATAAACTAGAAACGTCATAAGATAGATACAAGGTATAAATAATGAAAAAAACTCTAGACTATGTGAAAAATATCGCTTGTATTTTTCAGATGGTCATGAAGCATCTTTGCACGTTATGTAAGACTGTCTTAATATAAGAAAAAATTGGTATAAAAGCAATAATATTTACGAGTGAAAACAAAAATTGTTTAAATCGGTTTTATGATGCAACCTGTCATCTTTATAAAACTGATAAAACGTTTTTATGAAGATAACGCTCAGTTCACGCTTCTTAGTAACCATTATACAACTTGTAAAATGAAAAACAAGATTCTACTCAGTGACCCTGATGAAAATAGAAGCAGGGATATAGAAGGGAAGGAATACAGTAGAAGAGTTGGGAGGGAGACAGAGAGATAAAATTGGATGGAATGAGCGAACTTCAGAAAACTGTCTGATCTTGCTTATTCCTATAACTTTCTTCTCAACCAACTGGGCTTATGTAAAATAGTATTTCCACATAAAGGAGAATATGTTTCGATCACCCTAATACTGTGTTGTTATCAAGGACTGTAAATGAAGTCATAGCATACTACGATATATAAAGCAAAAGTCCAAAAATAATAAAACTAATTTATTTTTTATTACACAAATGGTTCAATTTATATAAAAGAAACATCATGGAAAATCAGTTTATTGTAGTGAAGAAGAATGATCAGAAAGTTTTCAGTTTGTATAAACAAGAAAACTTTCTAATTTATAAATTCTCAAAATAATCGTAGCGTATTTTATCATGAAGTAAAAATTTTATATTTTCATTTTATTTTATCAAAGAATAACACATTATTGTCTTTGATCAGCATTATTTAAAATTTTCCCTTTTTAGAGTTTCTGATTACAAATGAAGGGAAAATAGAATTTTTAAATAATTCATCATAACCGTATATCAAATAAAAGAAAGATATATTCTCTGTTTACCATTTAATGTTAAAATCTGAGAAATGAATGAGGAAAACGATACAGTATTTAAACATTATGGGATGACCATTCGTTCCGGATTTTCTAGAACAGTCCCGGTTTTTTATACATTTTCCAGTATCAGTAAATGTTCCAGATTATAAAATCCATCCCGTTTTCGAGATCGGAGGTTTTCACTTTTTGAAATTTGCGTACGAAATTGGCTACATTTGGCAACATTGTTCGGCTACATGGTAATATTACTGATCGTCAAATCCATGCTAACGTATACAAAAAGTATTTTACTACTGTATTCATATTCTTCAGTTTTAATTCATAATATCTAAAAGTCATCCGTTATTTTTCAATCATAGATGGCTTTTAAATATTTTAAGAAGTGTTATCATATTGATGTTATTGTTAATTAATAAAACACTGAATCTGATCAGTAGATAAATATATAAATACAAAAAATAAAACAAGTTCAAATTATACTTCCGAATTCTTTTTACTGTCTTGGATTGACATGAGTAGGAAATGGTCAATCTACTCAATTATTAACGAATTAGTTATAATCTTATTGTAAAAATATGAATATTCGAATTTCACCAGAATAAATTATTTTTGCCGTTCATTATTTAAAATATTAATGAACTGCTTGCAAAAAAAATATTATATTTAATTAAGAATATTATATTTCTTTCAGCAACCTTCTCAGAAGAAATAAAGCCAGTACTACTCCTGCCAAATTATTGCATTGAAAATAAATATCTTACCGAAAATTTATCTTTATTGCTTTATAATTTCTTGATTTACTATAAATAATATTAAATTATATATTATATGTTTATTAATAATCATGGTCAAACAAAAGAAGATATTTACAGAGGGGAAAAAAGATTTAACAAGCATAGAAAATATGAAAAGGCAAACTTTTTAAGAAGAAGATTGTTGCAAAATTATTAAATATAATAAATGCTGTTATGAGAAATATTTTCATAGTTTTATATGTGACGATTAAATTGAAATTAATATTTTATGCTTTGACATTTCTCAAAAGATATAAAATATGTACATTTGTTTGGAAATACAAATTTGTTTATTTTTATAATGGCCTATATTAATATATCAAATCATAAATTTTACTTTTGTAGTATAAGCACTTATAAATCTTATAAAAAAAATGATATGTCTGCACATTTGTGTTTTTAAATAAATTTGAATTATATTGAATAGAAACATGATTGTTCTTTATGTTCATTATAAAATATTTACTATATATATATTTTGAATTGTTCTAAATATTTGGGAAACTAACAATAAGAAAATAAATTCGAACTTCAACACTAAATTTCAATTAAATTAATTTATTAAAATTGAAAACTTCATAAAATTTTATAAAATTGTTTACTGGTTAGTTGGATTAACAGATAAAAATTACTTTGAAATATTTTAGATAAAATATCTTATTAGATTCTGATCTAATAAATATTTTAGTTACTTGTTAGTACGAATTTATGGTATTAATGTAGTAGGCGATCTACCTCTGCAGTTATATAATTAGTTCTTAGATAGCGCCATTGAAACGCTATATTGAAATAAGAATGAATAAATGGAATTATTTTTATTTAATTTAAAAATCCATTAAGTTTTCAATTTCATTAAACTTACATGCCTCTCAACTTTACAAAAACAAAAGCAGAAGTGGCCTTTAAAAGGGTCTTTTTACGAGTCGTTTAGCCATATACATGACGAATGTCGCGCAGCATGGCCAAAAAATAGTCTTCATATTAAGAACAACTGATTTTGATAGTGTGTAAAAGAGAACTGCAAAACACAACTGATTTTAGTGGTACGATCTAAGAACTAACTAACTATAGAGGTAGATCGCCTACTACATTAATACCGAATTTATTTTTTATTTTATAATTTTTTTTGTTATTAATTTAGACACAAATCATTAACTGAAGATAAAGTTAAATTTTACAAATTTACACAGTAATGATACCATAATCTATAGAGTACACAGACAGATTAAAATGACGTGGCAAATTATCAATCAAAACACATTCTTACTTTTAAATTATTTTTTATATATCAAAAATAAATAATTATTATAGATTATTCAAATTATATTCAGCTTTCTATATTACTAATATAGAAAGCTGATATTATTCGATCGATTTTAATATTTTTCCCGTTTCTGTTTCGATTGAATAAATGATGATAGGAATTAGTTTCAGAATAATTCCTATATATAGAAATGGATCTGCTTCAGTAATGTTTTAATAAAATCATTTTAAAACCTGTTTCTGATATAATTCCACCAAAAATATAATTTTATAAATCCAAAATTTATAGAAACTTCATGTACATTTTATAAATCATTCTTGTTAATCGTTTAAAATTACACGATCGAAACGATATTAATTCATTTCCTTCATAGTTATATTTTAAAATAAATATTTTATCTCCTGTGATTAAGGATTCATAATTAAATATTAAAGTTAATAATTGTGATTTATCTTTGTACATATTCACAACTATTTTTTTCTTAATATTCTATTTCTTCATCGATAGTATTTATAATAGTTTTATTTATTATAGAAAAATATTTTTTTTATACTTCATGTTTCGTTCTCTATCGCTGTTTCAGAAGAACAGGAAGTAATTTATATTTTTCCCATAAAATTAATATCTACTTGTATTATTTGTATGCTTAGAGAATTTATAATCGATTAGTTTATTATTTTTCTCTCTTATTATTACACGAATGATTTTTCTGTATACTAATAAGAATTTTGAAAAATTCTTGGCATTACCTGTTTTTTATATCTATATATTATTAAATATAGCAATAATATGAATATAGTTCAACATAACATAGCATGTCAATCATGGATCATGGATGAATATAACACAATATAACATAGAATGTCAATCATGGATCATAGATGATTATAACACAATATAACATAGCACGTCAAAGAGAGATTGTAGTAATATCAAATAACTAATCCATTATCAGTTGAATTAATAATTATTAATATATTATAAATACTTAAACATAATTTTCACAATGATTTATTAGGAAAAATTAAAGGATATATGCCATCAATGGTGCAGAGAGTTGGAAATGTTAAGCAGAGCAGGATTTCATTCTTGCGATGTAAAAGGGATGATGAGGGTTTTTTGTATTCTTATATGGCATCTATTAGATTATCTTCATTTTAAAAAATAAAAGGGCATTTTAAAGGAAATAAAAATATAAAATTATGAATTTTATTTTCCAAGAAGTGTTTCCAAAGTTGAAAAGTAAAAAAAAAAAAAAAAAAATTGAAATTTCCTCTATTTTCTTGGAAATAATACATTTTTTTTGAAAATTTTCATTCATAATTATTTTTTGTGAAAATATCCAATAGCATAAACATTTTGAGTAATTATGAATATTTTTATTTTGATGATAATTAAAATGATTTATTTATGAAATCTTTTAAATACATTGCTGTACAATGATAAATAATCACAAGAAATTATAAAATAAGTAATTATACAGGGATAGGCAGAAATACCTGACGGTTTTCCAGATGAAATAAAACTGCAGCACATTGTTTGAAGGATCCTTTAATGGTGTATATACAAAGGATGATACTCAAAGATGATATATAAAGAATGTTTACATGTCTATGACGAGTGGAATTTGTTTACTTGAAAAAAATGAAAAAAATAATCTTTTAAATGATCCCCATTACACTGCACATATTGCTGGAGGGCTGAAGCTTGACATCATCCGCTGCAGCATATCCTGAGGGATATTTTCAACCCACTTGAATAATGCATTGTTTAAGATTTTGTAACATGGTTGATATAACACCCTTCAAAAAGCCCCAAAGAAAAAAGTCTGTGGGACAATGTCCAGCGAACACGATAGTCAATTCGCGCCACTAAATCGGAAAATAACATGCCCAAGAAACAAGTTACACATAGCAGCCATGCTACATGCGCTGTAAGGACTATAGCTCCATCTTGTTGGAACCATAAGTTCTCTCGATTAAGTTAACATTGATCCGTGGGGCAATGAAGTTGTTTAGCATGTCTACATAACATTCGGCGGTTACTATCACTGTATTGCCGTTATCTTCTTGAAATGAATAAACTTCGATATTCATAGAAGAATCGTGTTGAGTGACTGTGCATCGCATCGATTGAGTTGGTTTATGAAACTCTCACTGCGTCGCTGTGACAGACTTCGTTCGAATTAAAGCTCCACGGCAGCAACGTGGCCACGCATAGGCAAACGTTTCATGATAAACTAAAATTTTTATAAAGACATTATTAAAAAATTAAATAATGATATGCCAAAGACCTCCCGGATAGCGGCTATCACGTAGAACTGAGCGTGGTAGTGTTGTCATCCTCTTGGCATCAAATTAACCTATATAGGGTTAGGAAGAAACACCTGAAGGATTTCAAATGATTTGAAAACCTTCAGGTGTTTCTGCCTAACCCTGTATAAATTAATTTATTCATCTCTTGGGAATATTCAAATTTAACAAAATAATTCGACAGTGCAAATATGTATGCAAATAATTTTTATTCTACTTCTATTCTATCTTCTTCTTCTACTTCTTCTTCTTCTGTATTATTTTTTGTCTTATTTCTAGAAAAAAGTTTATTTATTTTTTCTTTAAAATTAAAAGATTTTTTCTCTACATTTGTTGAAGACGTTATGGAATTATTTTCAACTGGATGCACTTTCGTCGAAGAAGTTTTTTTTATTTCTTGCTGAAAAATAAATATTATGTTATTTAATTCCCATTTCTGTTATTATTTTATTTACAGAAATTTCTACTTATACTGTATCATATCTTTATTGTTAACTAGGTATATAAAAAAAATTGTATATCAAGTGATAAAATTAATTAAATCGATCTTATATTTTATGTTTATAAAAGTTATTTTTGACAATTAATTAATAAATTAATCTATAAAATCTTTATATAATCTCTAATATCAAATATCCAGTCTAAATATAATTATTAAGACCTTTTGTTTAGACATATGCAAACCTATATGATAATTAGATGAAAAGTTCATCAAGAAAGAATTAATAATAATAATATATTAAATTAAAACATAGATAAAATTTGATGGTAAGAAACTTTATATTTTTCGTTTTGTTTTAATAATATAGTACATTTTTTTAAATAAGCATAGTATAATATTTTTCATATGCTACAAATACAGAAATTCGAAAGATGAAAATTTTTTAAATTTCGAATGCTCGCCATATTGTAAAGAGATTTGAAGATTTCAAAAATAATAAAGTACTTATATATATCTTAGATAAAAAGGAGTAATGATTTAAAATTTGAATATTTTTCAATTTTATGTTTTCGAGATATTTTACAGACGAATTGATAGATAAATAAAAAAAATAAATACATAAGATCGTTATTGTTAAATAAATTTTAAATCCTTTCAAATAACTATAATATCGTTTATGATGACAGGTTTCAAAATAGTTATATGCATTTTAGACATTATTAAATATCACATAAAACAATTCTTATAAATTAAACAAATAAGATAAAAAAAAAAATTAGATATGAGATAAAAATTTACCGTTTTCAATGGGAAGAAGAAAGCTCTACTAAGTCTCAGTAATCCAAAACCTGTGACACATATACCTGTAATTCTTGCCATATAAACGGGTCCTCTCATTAACAAATATACTCCCCATTCATGTCCAGTACCCATTATCCCGGCTGTCTATTTTAATGGATTAAAAGTATATTATTTCCTAATTTTAAAATCAAAGTTAACATAGTTATAGTTAATTAATGATTTATTATAACTTATATAAAGATGGTACTTTCAATTGATCATTAGATGTTTTAGATTAACTTGTATTTTTTTTTATCATTGTTTTCTCGCCACTTTCCATCTGATAGATACTAAATAGCGGAACAATTTCAAAGCCATTACGATCTGTTTATGCCATAATTTGAAATTTTTATGCCATAGACTTCTAATCATTTTCTTCTAAAAAACGCTTCAGATTGATTTACAAAATTTGTTTTATGATCCCAATATTGGAAATTGAAAAGATGAACTTCAAATTCTGTTAAAAAGTCAAAGTTTCAATCTAGCTTCTCTATACAAAAGATCTAAATTCTTTCAACTTTATACTGAAAGGAATTAACCTAGAACATTCGTACAGAGATTTTAATGTTTTTATTTGTGTTATTTAAAGCTTATTTTAAACTAGATTATCATAAATATTTTAATCTATATTAAAATGTTAATAAATAACTTACTAAGTTATTCGGAAAGTAATAATTGTTTTAGTATTTATTTGACTGACATTCTTCATTTGGATCTTATAAAAGAGATTTAACTTTAATTTAAGTTTCTCTTTTTAGCTAACAACATCTGTATCTAGTAGATACAGGTTAGGTTAAGTTAGGATTTAAGCTACCTCATATCAAACCTGGGATATTCTATTGGTGAACACTTTTAGAGTCCGTTATAGGTTGCTCAATACCAAAGATAGAGTTAATCAGAAAGTTGAAGGATGGGGTTCAACGGGCTCTTCCTGAAAACTGGAGACGTGGGACTGGAACTGAACCTTTATCTTCCAAGGTAATAGATATACAGCAATTTCTTAAAAGTTCTTGTAATTTTTTTTAAATGATTAAATAATTAAATATTGATAATATATTATTAGTTAATTTTTAAATCTCACTTCAGGTAATTTTAATAATCCATACTGTGTAAATGTCACCTTATTGATAGCAGATTGATAACTGTTGATAAAATTTTTCACACAGTTAAAATTGCGGGAAAAATTTATAAATCTTACAAGAAAAACTTCACTTTAAATGTTTTATTAATAAAAAAATTATTAATTTTATTTTAGAAATTTTCGTAAGAATAACTAATCATATAACTTACTATAAATGATTATTTGTTATTATTATGACAGTTTCAAATATTGTATACTTTAGTGGAATCTTTTAGTCATAATATAAATTATATTGTTATATATAGGCCTATATATAATTATATGATCTACTTTCAAAATATTTTAATATAAATAAAACTGTTAAAAATTTTTATTTTCTTTTATTTTGAAAGCAGATTCAATATAAATTACAATCGATATAAAAGAAAATGAATTGCTCATTATTATATAATTTAATCATCAAGGTTTTAAAGTTATCCTAAAAATCATAAAATGCTTTATATATGTTCTATAAAAAATTAAAAAGCATTATATGCTATTGAACTTACGACATTGATCCATACAATAGGCATCATCATATTTTTCATTTTAGCAAGAATCCTATTTTTGAAAGAATTTCCGTTAAATATTATGAAAAATTGAAATCATTAAATAATAATAATAATAATACTTACTTTAGTCTTTTATCGACTTTTACATTCATATTGATTTGAATGCCAATTTTTACTTGAAGTGGCATAGCTAACATCTAAATAAAATGATACATGCTAAGAAATTATAAAGTTTCGTTGTTTCATTGTATTTCTTATTAAAGTTAATAAAAATAAGTAATATAGTATGTATGTAGACATCACTCTCATAGACAAGCATAACAAAGTTACCTACATTATAGATATCTCAATACCCAACACATATAACATTCAGGATGCATTCACCCAAAAAAATAGCAAATATACAGAACTCTCACAAGATATTAAACGGTTTTGGGGAATGAAAAAGATAGTCACGGTACCCATCATTCTATCCTCAATAGGAGTAATTCCTCACACTCTATACAAAAGCCTCAAAACACTAGATTTACACCCCAAGGCATACGTAACACTACAAAAGGCATCATTACTCAATATACGTAACATAGAAAGTTTCTCAGCACTGACACATACAGTTAGTTAACACACAAACAAATATCTCAAGTAGCTATGTCTCGATTCTCGTTCGACATAGCACTTTACTCCGGAGTTATTCTGCACTCACATTGATGTACCCAATAATAATAATAATAATAACCAACAATGGACAACAAGAATGATCGGTCCGGATCCCATTCCGTGGAAAATTGGCCCGAAACATTTCCAGGTGACAAACAGCAAGAAAAATTTTATTTCAAATGGATAATCAAAAAGTTATATTTAGAAACCATTTCTCATTGATTTAAAGCGGACGAGTCAAATAATTTATAAATGAAAAACATCTGTTTAAATCGAAATTCAATCGAATATTTGCTTTGTATTTTATGAAAATCGTATTTGGGATGCTATAAAAACATTGCTGTGTTCAATTTTATCTTCATAATTATTCCTCGCTGAAGTAACTTAATTCATTATTTTATATGGCCGTTTATTTTTTAAAATTATATAGTAAGCATTAATTCTAAGCTTAGCTTTTTCATACGAAGTTTTAAACAGATGGGTTAGGTCATACTTTAAACTGAATATCGATAATCAATAAAATAGCTGACTAATTTTGTAGATCTACGTTTTAGAACTAATGCTGGCTTTCATAATTTTGATTGCGCAGATAATTACGCGACAAAGATAGACTTTAAATCTATTATATTCGGTAGTAGTAATACGCAATTAGAAAAAGTTGATTCCACCATTGCTTTGGCCAAAGAAAAAAATTTTTTATTTTAGTATTAAAGTTTGTATTTCGTTTTTGTTATCGCACGTTAAGTTAATCCTCGAGCTAAACTGTTATCTTTAGAAAAAAATAATGCGTATGGCATGCTATCCAATTTCAATATAAAACTCAAAAAGATTTAAAGACTGCCAAGTGCCACCACCATTATCAATAAGAGAGTGGCTTTCAAAAAAAAAAAAAAAAAATTTGTTGTTAATTGAATGATGGCGTCATTTTCCATCTATAAGATCCGGATTCAATATCTATAAATTTTCCAGTTAATCCGTTGAATCATTTGTCTTTTCGGTTGATGCCATTGTTGGTGGTAAGCTAATGCCGAATCTCCAACTAAAAAAATTCAGTGAAATGGCTTCAATATTCTAAAATATTTGGAATAAGTTCCCAGATCTTGGGATTTTTCACCAATCGGAATATTCTTTAACGTTTTAGCATATTCTAGAATAGATATAACCAGTTCTATGGTCTACCCATATCTCTCTGGAGACAAAATAGTGTAAAAGATTTTTACAATATGAATTCAGAAAATGAGAAATTCTATAAATATCTCAAAAAAAACAAAAAAAAAAAAAAAATTAATAAACAGTTGGATGGAATAACTGGTGATTATGTAACTATCTATATATATATACTGAATATCTAAGTATGGTTATGTAACAGATCGAGTAAGCCATCATTCGATTAAGTAATCTTGAAAATAGCCAAGTTGTATAGAAAAATTTGCAACTATTACTTGTGATAACAGACGAATCGCGAACGTGGCCTGTATTTCAGATTACGAAGATACATTTATTGATTGATGATAAAATCGTACGAGAAAAGTATATAAAATAACAATTATTTAAACACTCCCATAATCGATTTTTACTACCACGAAACCACGATGGTAATTGTCGAAATCGAAATTTCATTGATAGATAATAAATAGATGTCGATACAAAGCGCAGACTGCCGATAGTTTTATGTTAAAGATAACATAATACTTATCGGAAATAGATATAATTTTGTACTTTATGGATTGGGAACATAACTAAAACTTGTTAGTTAATATTTTCAAAAATATTATTTTAATAAATGCCATTTATCAAAAGACACTGTTGATTATTTTTCATAATATCGTGCCAACTTTTTTCAAATTTCACATTAAAAAAATATGTATCCAAATTATCTTTGTTGTTTTTTTTAACTTAAAATTTTACTTGGAAATGATAATTCAAAAATTCCCATTTTCGTTGTATTAACTAATGAAATGATTTTACTAAATTAAGTTCAATACTACTATTACTGTATTATTAAATCACAACTTTTTGAATTACTCAAAGTATCATTATGCTAGATTCGTTTATATTTGATCAATTTTCTAGTTTTTCTCTCCTCCATTTCTGATAATTGGGTATCTTTTGTATAAGAGCGAGATGCCACGCGTATAAAAAACAAAAAAAAAATTTATCATAGTTAGTACGCTTAGAGTTTTCCCTAGAAAAATGGCGCGCACCACGATGTGCCACAGTAACAACCGAAACTGAAATATGGCTTAGTTCTTCCTATTTTAATGATGATTATTAATAGAAAATCCGAACAAAATAGAATAGCCGGTCAATTAATATCGATAGAAGAATTACCTATGCAGATGAGGATAATTCCCCGTAACATTTTCACACGCTAATTGGACATTCTGGTCAGACTACTTTTTAAACGCTTATGGTGTAATTAAAATAATTTCTTTTTTAATTTTTGTTCAAATGTTTATTTCGTTTAACATTAATCGGTAATAATGACCCTCCGTCAACTTTCTCCTTTTTAAAATGTTCTTGTTTCCTCGACCAAGAATTAATTATCTAGGCCTAAATTCAAATTGCTATCCGTCGTAAACCAAAAATAAGCCAAACTTATTTTGGCCCTCCGGTCATTGACTATACTATTCGATAAGTACTGGTTTCTCACGGTTGAAAACTTTATGTATGTAAAGCGGAAATGGCCATCCGCGGCCCGCAAATTAATATTTTGCGCGGCCCGCCTGGCACAAAATATTACAAAATAAATAAATAAAAAATAATTCCTTAACCGAAAATACGGATTTTTACGTCACTTTTTCGGTAAATATAGAAAATGAGCCGAATGAACTTCGATTGGAGATAATAGACTTGGCCAAGTAGTAATTTAGATTCGAAAGAAAAAATTTGGTATATTTTTTTTTATAAAACTTTTATGGAAGAAAATCCCACTCCAGGAAGTATGTAGCAAAAATTCTACTGTTATTTTCTACCAGATACGTATACGAACAGATTTTTTTCCCTCCAACAGTTTAGTAAAAAATTAAAATAAGAAATCGGCTAACAGACTCAAATCTCAAAAAAAAAAAAAGTTTAAACTAGCGGTGACTAATATTCGAATAAATATTTCCTATATATTACCTTGGCCTCAGTTCTACCAGTCACATTAACTTAATTTATAATCATCTATGAATAAATAATGGTGATTTTTTTCCTCTTATGAGCGACCCACATCAGTTGGAAAGTTTTAAATGCGGTCCTTATATATATATAAAAAGTTGCCCATCCCCGATATAGAGTATAAATATCAGAAAACGTTACTATGGTAAAATCGGAATAATTTAAAATTAAAATGTAAGCTTGTAAAATTTAAAGCAGCATTTTAAAGTTTATGGTCTTAGATGATTTAAGTTATCAAAGTTAACATGGTATCGTATTTATTTATGGCTATAATAATAATAATAATAAT
>WUQG02250295.1:0-20425 GCA_011317285.2 Androctonus mauritanicus | reverse complement strand
CCGCAGCAATCCAATAGTACTTTTGTACCGTCTCTCGGAGGACAAAGCTCGTCTATAACCTCCATATTAAGCGCGAAAAAAAAAAAAAATGTATATTTGTTTATTATAAAATAGTAATTTAAATTATTACATAAAATGTAATTTAGAAGAATGTATTATTGAACAAACTATGCTTAACATATTTTATTTGCTGTATTGATTTATATATCGAAGAGAAATTAATATTATTTTAAAACATGGTGGAATTTTTAATAATAAAAAAATAAATTGTTAATATTGAATATAATTAATTTTAAAGAAAATTAACTCTGTGTTGTGATCAGATTGCGATAAATGTTATCAGATGTAATCTGTTGTCATAGCAACTGCAACTAAAACGGCTTTAATGGACTTTAGCAGTGATGCAAAACATGATATCGTGAAGTTCAAAAGTATTAATGAAGTATAGTATTTATAATTTAACAAGTGTCAACATAAATCATTTTATATATATAATTAAGCAATAATAATATGTCTTTTGTATTCAGGATATAAACTAGATGAAATAAAAGGTAATTTTGAATTTATCTGTTCGATATTTAGAAATCCAATATTGTTGTTGTTTTGTTTATATTTTTAATATATTACTGGTAAATCCTGTGTTGAAATTATGTTAATATATATAAAGCTAATACCATAGTATTTTTGTTCTATTTTACAATTTATATTCATCGTGCTTTTATTGAATATCTTTCACATATAATAATTTTTTTAACATAATTGTGTTATGTTCAAAAATATCTAAGAATCAAAGTAAATTTTTAATGTTAGGCATGCTTTTATTAATATTCTGTCTTCACTTAGGTAATTTCTGTTATATTTTCCAAAAACAGTTAAGATTAAAATATGAAAAAATCATTTAGCTGTTAACTTTATTGTGAAATATCTGTAGCATAAGTGACATTATGCAGGCGTTTTTTCCTTGAATTATCATTTTTTCTGGAATTATTAAATGTTAATTAAAATCACTATGATTCATCAGTTTTTTTGTGAAAAGAATTTTTTACAAATAAAATGTGACCTGCACCTCCATCATAACAATCCACAATACAATGTTATACATGCATATTGATTGATTATATTTTTTATATAATCTTATGTATATACTGTATAAGATTATATAAAAAATGTTGAAATAGTTTGAAGTGATAAGAAGATGCAAATTTAAAAAATTCAATATTGTCAATTGATTCAGTTAATAATCAAATTATTAAATATCTGTTTTAATTTCAGCAATTATTAAAAAAAGAAAAATTTTTCAAATTGAATTAAGTTGAAATTTGATAAAAATATATTTAATACATTGCCGATTTTTCATTTTTTGGGGGAAAAATAAAAAATACTTAGAAAAACAGTACAAGGGGTCCCCAACTTATGACAATCCAAGTTACAACAATTAATATTTACAATGATGATTATTTATGACAAAAATTCATACTGATGATGGCTGCCATCAATGATTTTGCAATAATGGTGGCCAGTTGATTGGATGGTTGAATAGTTGCCAGAATAAAAGCTTAATGTGTTTTTACTATAGAGTATTCATATTTAATTCAGTCTCATACTTTCAGATTTTTTAGATGTTCAGGCTTGACTCATTTCAACCTTATCCTTCACCTGCTTGTCCAATGTTGTTATGGATGTGAGCAATTTATGGTCAACATATTGGGATGTCCAGCTGCTTAGTATTTAATAAAAAAGGAAAGCAGCATTTAATACAGAAGAAAAAATGGCAGCTATGTGGTTTTAATTTTTTTTTTATCTTTTATAAAAGTTAGATGATTTCATTTCAGTTCAGAAATGTCTATAATGAAATAACATATAATAAATTAGTCCACTTAACTGAATTTGATTCTGGACTTTACCTGGGATTAAATTCAGATTCTCTGCCTTGGAAAATTTTTTGATAAATCCATCTAGAGCATTGATCCACATATGATAAAATTTGATGTACTACTACAGATATGGATAGCTAATAGTTTGGCCCAGAGCAGATTCTATTATATAGTAATCAGGCAATGATTGGGAAATGGCATTAAAAAATAATTGCTTATTTTTGCTAGAAACTGGATTAGGTTAGCCACTGAATCACTCTGGATACTTTTGTCAGCTGCCAATTTAGAGCCCTCATAGGTTGGCCAACACTCGTGATGTCATTAACTGATAGATTGAAAAATATAGTCATTATTAGACATAGTTTCCTGATAAACATGGATATATGGGATCAAGAATTGAATCTGAATTTTTCGAGATAGCAAACAACTGTTTTACCATATGCTTTATCATGATCTGGCTGTTGCTAAAAATTTGTATACAAGAAAATAAATGGTCCATCTTTGCTTTTACATATTATTTTTTTTATTTCTACCTATATAAAGTGATGGAAGGCACAAAATACACATTTTCCTTATTTTAAAGAATAAACAGCATTTATTCAGCAATACTGCACATTACTATATTTTAAAAGCATATCGAATATTCCAAATTCTGGTGGTCGAGAAATATAATCTCCATTTATAACATTGCATCTCTATTGGCTGCAAAACAGCACAAACATCTCAAGATATATTCAGGCTTTTGAATATTTTTGTTGTTCTACTAACAGATTTAAATGATTACCTCAACAAGCTTGGAGGTTAAGGCAACTGAGCCATAATCTCCATATAAACAGGAAAAAGAAAATTGTGTTCAGAATTATGACAAATTCAAATTACGACTGAAAAGTTTTGAATATAACTCATCATAAATAAGCATCATAAGTTGGGGATTCCTATACTTTATTTTGTCTGTTTAAATGCTATTTTGATATTTAATATATTTTATTGAACATTTTTATATTCAAAAAAGTAAATAATTTGGTTACTGAATTGTTTGAGAAAAAACCCAAATGGATTGAGGTCCAAGTTTTTCTTGTCTCAGTGTCTATTGGTTGAATGATACCCAATTCCACATTTCAACTTTTTAACATATATCCTATTAATTTAAAGACCACTCTCTAACTAGCACTATTTATGTCATACACCATAAAGAGCAGTGTGTAGTAGTATGTGGTCCTATTAATTTGGAATTATATTCATTCTCTTTAATATTTTCAGAAGAAATCATCTCTGTACAAGATGATTTGCAGAAATAAAATATTAATCATTCTGCTATTTGCAAACATAAAATAGACAAAATGAACTTGCATTGTTTTTTGTTTACTCGTGCCTATTCTTATTATTGTTATGCCCAATATTTTTTCATCCTATAAAATTATACAATACTAAAAATAAATAAATAGCCAAAAAGTCTATTATTACTATTATTATTATTATTATTATTAATTATATTTGTTTAGATATACCATGCAACATGAAAAAAGATGATATATATATCAGATTGCAAAAATATAAAAATACTATATACTAAACATGAAAAGATATTGGATATTTTTAAATATTTAATTAAGAAAATAACTACTAGAAAACTGATATTTATAATTAACTTAAATGTATAAAACTACATTTTATGTTCTATACAAAAATGATATGAAATCCTAAAATGTTTTATAAGTTTTTACAGTTACTACTAAATTAATATTAAATAAATCCAAACTAATTAGTTAATATGATGTATTATGGAAATTGGATATAGTGATACCTTATAATTTTAACACTAATCTGTCACTGAATTAGTGTTGAATTGAGAAACCGTCGAATTGCAGGACAATATTTCCCATATAAGACTATGGAATATAGATTAATTCATTGTCAGACCCCCATTCTATTTCTCTAACAGGGAAGTGGGAGAGTTATAGTAAAGTAAATAATACAGTGTATGTATTTTACTATTATATAACACACTAAATTATAAAATAGACTATTTTATACACATTATATACAATTTATTAGCCCTTGGATGTTGAAATGAAGTCATCTTTATCCTGTTTTACTTTTGAATCTATGAAACCAGCCTCAACTTGTTTTAAATTGCTGTTTGATCTGAGATAATCCTGAAGTTTGGAGGTACATCCTTTTTCTGCAATTCTTTGAAAATTAATCTAGCATTCTTACAGATCATTGCTTGAGTTATTGGATGTTCCTTCATATGTCTAATCCAAGTGAAAAGCAGCTTTTCCATCTTTTCATTGATTAAAGATCTATTCTTATCAGAAATCTTCATTGCTCCAGCAGACACTCTAGCATCCATAATATTCTCTCTGTTGTCAAAATGTTGCCAAAGTTATCTTGGGAATGCCATACACCTGAGCTACATCTAAAATTATTTTATTTTTCTGTATGCTCGATCAAGTATTCTTTTTTCCTGAATTATTCTTCTGTTCACTTTTCTTTGAACTCATCCTTACATTTCACTCAAAAAAATAATAACTATGGATGCACAGATTTTTTACTTTCTAAAAAAATGCAAAATTGAAAATTAACATAAACAATACAGGCAAACACCAAAGCAGTCCAACAAGAATTGACAAATAATAAATGACATCAGACAATTCTATGCCCTCTCATGCACCAGCCTGTGAAATTCAGCTGTCAAATTACGAGACTGTTGAATTGTGACACACCAATATAATTTCATATAAAATAATTTATTTTAAGTTTAATGGCAGAGGAAATATTTAGAATTAATATATTTAAAAAAAAAACAAAAACATATATTTCAACATCTTTGAGTTGCAATATCTTAATTATCCTTATTCAAAGCAACTGATATAAATTAGACTTTTCAAGATTTATCATATAATTCTCTATTGTAGTACTCTTGATTATAATGAGATAAAAACTTATACTATTTGATATTTATACTCCATCTTTCTCCTTGAAATTCCAAATAATGAAATGGTTTAAGATCTAAACATTAAGAAAAGTCATGTTTATATAGAGGTCTCTGACTTATAGTGGTCTAATTTATGATTGTAATTATTTATGACAGAAATTCATATTTTTGATTACCACCATCAATGATTTACAATAATGATGAATATGTTAATGTCCAAACCTTAAATTTTATTTTTATTTGAGCCATAAAATGAAATTGGTTCAGGTAAAGTAAAATTATTAGAAAATATTTTTTTAGCTACTAATGTATAGATAAAGCAAATAGATTCTCTAAACAAATCAAATTTTCAAAAGCTAAAAAAAAATCATAGATATATACTGTATATATATATCTAAGCTTTTGTAATTTAGTTTGTTTTTACTATGTTTTTGATTTTTGATTTTACTATCTTTCTTAAATTAATATATCCTGATTTTTATATTATAATGATATAGAAATTAAATCTTCAATTTGATTTTTATCATCTTTCTTAAATCTTATATATATAGGCTTTAAAAAAAATGATAAAATATTGCATTTCATATATAAATAGTCTCAGTTGTAAAATTACCAAGTTTGCAAGTTTTTTCTCAAATATGAATAATCAAAAAAATTGAAATTATGACATTACTTGCAATAAATAAATGCTAAACATTCATTAAAAAGCATTTAAAATTATATATAACTGGATTTGTAGCAAAAACTCTTGAGATTAGGAAAGCCAAAAAGCTGCCATTTTGATGTATATAATGTGCATGTGCATGTAATGAAATATGATATAGCAATAGGTAATATCATGAATTGCACAAGCATATGATGTCACAATAACATCATTGTGCCAAAAATATTCTTGGTCAATATCTGATATTGTCAGCATTTTATTTTGTAATGAAAAATAACTGTTTGAAATTTTTTTTTATTTTTTTCCCTTTTTAATTAATAAACATCAAAATCATAAAATCATATTGTCATAATCAATATTTAATATGTTGGTTTTTTATATGTTATATAAAATGCCAACAAATTAAATCAAATTATTGAAATTTGTTATATAAATTTTAATGATTTTATTTGTATGAAATTTAATTTGTAATGAAATACAATAAAACAAAATCTGAACTAGCTTATAGGACCTTAGAATAAAATTGTAGATGCAGGAGTGCTTTTGGGCTGGACTGCCCCTCTTCAGCTGCACTCTAAAGTTCAGATTTTGTTTTATCCTAATTTGAGACCTAGTTGTCAATTTGGAATGAAATACTGTTTGAATTTTCTTTTATATTTTTAATAAATATATAATAATATAAAACAGGACCAATATATAATTTATTATATATTGGTGCTGTTTATGATGTAATGTTGTTATGATGTAATGCTGCTGATCTAATATTATGAAGTAATGTTGGTTGTGATGATGATGACATCACAGCAACATGACATAAAATGTTATGTTATTAAATCAACATTAATCTTAGATACAATGAACCAATGAATGGATTTAAGATTTGATTGACATAATAGTTGTCATTTAAATATTAAATGATAAGTGATAAATGTTGTCAAAAATTCTTGGCATTTCTGCTAGTAATGACATAAAAGCCAAATAATTTTACTAAAAAATATCTAATATATATAAACTACTACTATGTATATTATTTTAAAAAAAAATATTTCCATATTTAAAAATATAAAACTTCTCTAGAATAAATATTTTATTAAATTGTTTTACATATAAAAATTATTAATTTTAATTAATTTATAATAATTTTGCTTTTTCTAGATGAGCTGGAAAATGAAATATATATCTCTAGCAACACTAGTTGTTCAGACAACAACATTAGTATTATTATTGAGGTATTCTAGAACAGTTCCTCAAAAAGGACCTCGATATCTTAGCTCAACTGCAATTGTTATTTCTGAATCTCTTAAAATATTAGCATGCTTAATTGTATTATGCTCACAATGTGGTATGAATTATAAAAATATTTATAAATAAAATAGTTCTATTAAATATAAATATTTTATTTATCTATTATATTTAGTTTTATTTTTAAAATGAAATATATATGTCAAGTTGGGTAGATCTAGTCTTAAAATTTTTAAATATTTATATTCAATTGTTACTGCTATGTATCCCCAAAATACTGACATCGTTTCTATATAATTACATGTGTTAGAAAGGATTTTTGTAGGCTGCCCAATTTGACATCAACTTGGACAGATCTACTAGAAGCTGTTGTTTAAAATTTTTTATTGTCTATCATTAGTGCTATGTTAGTGCAATAGATTGCCTGGGTTCCAATGTTAATACCACATAATTATGTATTTTATAACAGTTTTTTAAAAAATATTGCATCACGTGATATCTTGCAGCAAAATATGATAACTTGTGCCTAGTTTAATTATTGCTTTATATTTGTTAGCATTTTCCCACTATTGCTGTATTTGTTTCAAATGATTAAAACCATGATAGATGATAGTATTCTATTAGACCTATTTAAATTTACGTGACATCATATAAAATGTTTAGGGTTGTTACCTTTATTTGCAATAAGATCTGTGTCAAACTATATTGATATATTGTATTTGCAAATTATATATACTTATATAATATAATCAATATATATGTACATACACTATATGTACAATATTGTATTTAATATTATGCAGGTACAGGAAACATATATTTTTATTGGAATATATGATTTCAATAATATATAATAATTTTGTTTAACAATTAAAGAATACTTTATTGATGAAGTAGAATATGGAAATCAAATAAATGAAAATTACAAGCTAGCAAATTTAAAGATAGCAACTCTAAAATTCACAAAATCTATAATATCCATTACTAATCAAGAATATTTTTAACATAATTTCTGATCATATCAATTGAATATATATTCAGTTGATACTGATCAGAAATAAATATATCAATCAATTGATATATTATCTGTTATATTTTATTGATAATTGATATAATATATCAATATTATACTGTACCGGTAATCATTCTTGTTCTAAAAATCCTTAAATCTAATTATAATTTGGTTTATTTTTATAACAAAATTATATCCAAATTTATCTCTCTTTCCACCAAATACTGATGAACTTTTATAACAAATTCATTTTGAAAATATTAGCTTCGTACATTTGGAAGATAAAACTCCAAGTTTCATTATTGATATAAATCAGTTTTATCATACAGTATTTTTCAGCATTATCTTTTTCCTCTATAAATTATAATTGCAAAACCATTTCATGTAACTATGTATAAATTTTAGAATATTCTTGATTAGAATTTTATGTTTAGTATTTAAGCATTTCTTGTTCTCACTCTAAAGAAAATTTATTTTCTTTATGTATTCATCTCTTATTTCTGGATATTTATCATATTATTTAAGGTGCAAGTAGATCCTTTATTAAGTTGACCATTAAATGATTATTCTAAAAGCCAACTTTCATTAATTTTTCCATAAAATTCAAATAACTGCTGGATGTAAAATTACAATGTTTTTAAAGGAATCTTTCAAATTAATCTAATTTCAAAAATCATTTATTTTTTAACATCAATCCTGCTAGTGTTATAACTTAAAAGAAATTATAAATAAATATGTATTGAGTTCTCTATTTCATTGAAAGCACTTAGAATTTAAATAGACAGAGCATACATAAAAAGTTTTAAATAATAAAGTGAAAAAGTTTAAATGAAATGGATAAAGATAGATTGGAGATTTTTATTTTAGCAAGAAAAGATATGAGATCTGATATTATAATATGAACTTGTTCAATGTTTTTCATATTATATAATACAATATTGTATAATGTTTGCATTATTTGAGAAATGTACAGAAAGATAATTGCCATCACTGACCATCTTGATTATTTTGTTTCAAATAGAATCTATCAATTTTATTAGTGTATCTTATGTTATATGAAGATTATAATTTTTGATTTATTATCATTAATTATTAAATTAATAAAAGACAATAGTGGAGAGCAACTGAAATCTTATGTTGTAGCAAGATAGGAGAAAAAGCAAAATGCTAAACTTAATGCTGTTTGCCAAAAGTTGCATATCAAGCTGCTTAAAGTTAGAGAAATACCATCATTATAATATTTAAATAGGTTAGAAATATTATTGATATATGTAATAAATAGGTAAGAACTCAAAGTTATCCTGAGGAAGGCTGATCCCAGCTATTATAAATAAATAATGTATTATTTTTAAAGAACATAATTATGTAGATTGCTAAATATATTTATAATTAATATATTGAAATAATTTTAGAGTACAAATAATTAAATTACAAATATGATCATACAAATAAATAGAAATCTTATTCTTGAAACTAGCAACTTTTGTACAGAATCTTGGTTTCAATCATTTGAAACAAATATAGCAATAAGGAGAAAACATTAACAAATGCAAAATGATTGTTAAACTATGCATATTGTATTCTATTATGAGATATGATGCTTTTTAAAAAAATGTTATAAAATGCATAATTACGTGAGCACTAATATTTGAATTCTGGCCATCTATGATACTAACCTAGCACTAGCAATGCATAATAAAAAATTTTAAAATAAACAATAGCTTCTAATAGGTCTATTCAACTTGACATCATGTTGAGTGGCCTACAAGAATTCTTTCTAAAATACATAATTATGTGGCACTAACATCAGAATTTTGGGTTTGTGTACTGCTAATAATTGTAAGTAAATATTTTAAAATTTTAAGATTAGATCTGCCCAACTTGGTATATATTGTAATGGACAATGTTTGATCTAAGAGTAACCCCAAAAGAATGTTGAAAATGTTCAATAAAAGATTTAATTATAGCAGTTTTTGCATTGTTCTCTTGATTGATTCATATAATCTTTGCAAAAACAAAAGGATGGAAATAAGCATATATTTATCCTTATATATTATTTGTTTAATTATAATTTTATATATTTCAGAAAATATATAAATAATAATAATATAAAAATTATTAACTTACATAAAAAACATGTATGTAAGTTATATAAGTTAATCATATATTCCTGACTAAAATCTTTTTTATATTATATATATTATATTTTTTATATTTTTTTTAATTATCAATTTTAGTAATTTGTATTTATATAATATAGGAGTTTATGAGATGCAGATATTTAATATGAATAGTCATGCAGCTATTTGGAACAGTCGTCTAAAAGCTGCAATTGAATTGCAAACATCATTTGTAGAAGAATACAAATCTGTTATGATTGGTGCTTTCTTAACAATCTTTGGGTATCACAATACTGGTAAGTTGTATTATATTAATAATATTGATAACTAAATTATTTATAATCATTATCATACAATACTTCTACAATGTTTAATATAAGTTAAAAGCAAATACTGTTGAGAACATTCTGTATTAACTATATATTCTTTTAACATAAACAACAAAAACAATCCTTACTGTTAAATCAAAAATGATTAGAAATTTTATTTTTAATTAAAAACAGCTACACAATTAGTAAAAATATTCCAAAATAGTGATTTATTGTTTTCTCTTGATTAGTGGTATTTATTTTGTTCTATGTTTAGGCAATAATAAAAATAGATATAATATGATAACCTTAATATTATTTTATCAATTTCATATTGAATTTTTATTATTATTATTTTTTAAACTTCCAATGCTATTCTTCAAACACAATTCATTGGTAATTATTATGAATAGTCAATCTTTTCATGTTTAGCTTATATAGCTGCCATATAAGAAATGAATTATGATATAAACAGTTAAAAATAGATGATTGATTCAATCTTCTGAATAGAATATTTACAGTATAAATGATTGCCAATAAACAAAATTATCATAGACATAAATTCCCATATTGAAAATTTTTTAAAAATACTATTACCAGTCATTATCCAATTATTAAGTGATAGAATACTATTCCATGTGCAATCACAAATTTCCTACATCCATATAGGGTTAGATAAATTGTATGGAATTGGGATAAACAGGCTGGGCCAAGACTACTAATATAAATTTCTTAGATGCAGCCAGTATTCAATCTTGGATTTTCAGGAAGGAAAACTGATGCATTTGTATAAATCTGATTTTGCAAATTATTGTATATTGAAATATTAGAAATATAGATATCTATTGATTTATATAGGTAATTCTCTTATAAACAGTTTCAGTTTACAAAGATAATTGAAATTGTTTATAAGAGAAAATTTATAAAACAAACTCGAAATGAGTTTGTTTTATAAATTTTCTCTTATAAACAATTCCAATAAAAAAGTTTTCAACTGGTTTTGTTTCCTTAAAGATACTACCATTTTGTGAACTGATTTTAAAACATTTCAAAAGCATTAATATAAATATAATAATGTGAATACAAAATTAATATAAATACATATTGTAATATAATAATCTATGATGATAATTATCTATTTAGTTTATTTCTTGCCATTCAAAATTGAATGGCAAGAAATAAACTAAATAGGTAATAATTATCTTAGAAATAATAATTTAATATAATAGTTTATGTTGTTAAGTATGATGATAATTTTCAACTTTAAGCCTAATGCAATAATAAACATATCAATAATGAAATGAATAATAATATCAATCCTCCTGAAGAAGCTGTGGAATACTTGTACTTGTAGAGATCATTTGACCAAGAAGGGATGAAGATTGGTTTCATATATCAATTTTCCAAACACAGACTTAAAATTTCGTTGTTTAACAATATTCTATTTTGTCAGCTATCCATTCATCATTAAGATATTTTGAAAAATTTTATAATTCTTTATTATTCTAAATATTATGTTTATTCATTTTGAGGATGAAAAATATTTTATTGCAAGATGGCAGCTGTAAAAACTAAATCAGTGGTTGCTCAAAACATTAAAATGCCAATATTGATATATTGCATATGCAATTTGAAATATCAGCATTAAAATACAATATTTCAAATTATTTATTGCATATGAATACCATTATAATCATCTAAGAGAATTTTAGATATATTTTACTACAGTGTCCTAAAAATTAAAAAATCTTAAATATTATTCAGCATTCAAATTTTAAATATTTATTAAATATAAATAAAATAATTCATTCAGTTTTAATTGTGTCTAATTTATTCTAGCTATAGAGTGAGAAATAAAACTAAAACTTTCTTTTAATTAATCTTATTTTATATTTATTTTATGGGTTATTCATATTTTAATTAGGATGAAACATTTAGTCTCCTAAAATATCAACTGACATCAAGTTGAAATAAATTTTCTTTTGCTGTGAGATTTAAAATCTATTGATTCAGACTTTGTAGTAAAAGATAAAATTGATCTTACCTCAAAACATATAGAAATGACATCATAAGCCATATATAACTGTTCAGTCTTTAAAAATATATAAGAAATTTTAGCTTTTATACATTTTGAAAGATATTGAATGAAAAAGTTGATATAAAACAAAATAAAAAAACATTTCTGGTATTGGAAAATATATTCAATTTTTGAAAAAATTTGTTATATTTCAGTTTAGGTTAATTTTTTAATATATGATTTGTTTTGATTCGAATATCAAAAATTATTGAATTTTAATAGAAATTTTAAATTTTTTTTAAATTATTATTTGAGAAACATTAATAAAATATTTAAAAATTTATACAAACTTTCTTATAAAATGTTTTACTCGAGCAAAATATAATAAAATGCCATTAGAATTAATTTGATGTTTAATTAAAAAAAAAATTAGCAAAAATACATAAATTTTATACTGTATGTTTGTAAGTTGTATAAATATATATATATATATATATATTTTTATTTTCAGAAAAAATTTTCATTTCAGAAAAATTACAAATTTTCAATTTTTGAATCAATGAAAATTTTTTATTGCTATCTTGTATCTACTGCAAATATTTTTATTATTTTATATATATTTATATAACCATCAAAATTCATTCATGTATATATGTTCTATCCTCCAACTTTAATTAAATATAGCAATTGATGATTGGAATCATTCCAAAAGCTCTTTTTGTTATCATATTTTAATAAATTAGATATATAATATTTTTATTCTTATTTCAGATTTTTATAAAATTTGTTTATTCAAAAAGAGAGATAATAAATTCAAAATCTATATCTCACTCATAAAATAAAAACATTTACAAACTTTCCATTATGTAATTTGCTCATTAAATATTTCAAGTTTATTCTGATCAGAAATTTATAAAATATAGATTTGTATTTTTACCATTGGAATAACAATAAAATCTTGCACATTCACATTTCATTATAGTTTTAAATTGAAAAAGATCAATGTAGTTATCTGAAATTACATTGTCATATATAATAATGAAATATAAATATTTAACAAAAGATGTATGTAAAAATATTTATTAGTTTTAAGTTTAGAAATAATGGCCCCAAACTTAAAAATCTTATGAAAATGGAATGATCTCAAAAATTTAATTTTTAAATTTTTATATCTTCATCAGTCATATCTATAAAACTTTTCAACACAATAAAAAAAATAAAAATTATTTTAAAAATTATTTTTTATTGTTTAAGAATGCTGTTGTTATTGTAGAAATGCATTCTTGGCTGATGGAAGCTGAAGAATAAATATTAATTGATTATCTCTGTGGATAGATTTATTATAAAATATAACAGAGATGATATTTTAAGCAAGGCAAATAAGAAGAAAAATTTCTTTCTACATTTCAAGATTTTTATGTAATAGAAATTTTCTCTAACAATAATGGATAAGAAATTTATTAATAGACCAAATATATAAGGGAAAAATATATCAGAAATTATTCTTTTTGATGTGTTTGATTAAATTAATTTTTCAGTAAAATGACAAGTATAATTGATTATCTCATTATTATAATTGAGTTGTCATAACCTGTTATATATTTTCCAGCCAAGATTGAACAAAATTACTTCAATACAGTTGATTCAGTCTAAATTGAGATAGCTGACTATCTCAGTTTTTCAATATATACAACTGATATTTGTTCAATTTTATATTTCAGTTGTTATTTTTTGGCAACATCAAAATTTTGATATTTGTTCAATTGGACGATTGAATCTTCTTAGTGAAGCAAACAAAGCAATTAGTGAGTATAAAAATATATATATTTATAATTTATTAATATATTTAATATAATTATATATAAATATATGAATATCAATTTGTAAGAACTGAACTATTTAATAAAAAAAAAAAAAAACAATTCTTGATGCCACATATATAAAAATATTAACCTAGAATAATAAGTGTTCACATGTAGAATAAATTAAATTTTTTTGAGAAGCTGGCATTTATATTTCTTTGGATAGATATGGATCAATCTTTTACAGAAATAAATATATATAATATATAAATAATATATTCTATACTATAATTACATAACTTTTCATAATCATTAATATTGTATATTTTAAAAGTTTAGTTGATATTAATAATTGTATAAACATTGGCATTATATTGTAATATTTATTCATTTATTAGTTAGTTCTTTTATTATTCCAATTTTTATATTAATCTATACATAAAAGTTTTAATTTAATTTTCCTTTTTTCTATACTAACATTTGTTTTATGTAAATTGTGAGAAAAAAATAAATAAATTTTTAATATAGAATTAAAATAGCCAACAATTTTCTTGACAGTAGCTAGCATATTTCTTGTTCTGTATCTAGACATTTATTTTTATATTAATGCTCTTCTGCTATAATTTGTAAGTTTAATCATCATTTATTCATAGTTAAATCTTTTAAAGTCATAAAGATTTATTTATAAATGTTTAGTAATAGATATAGTGAATAATAATATTCAGTCATCATCTGTTTTATCTGTTTTCTGATGATTCCTGTATATAGTAGTATAACAAGAATGATGCAGATGATGATTTAATAATGGGTACAACATTGATTGTTGTTACTGGAATATTAGTGATTTAATAGAATACATAATACAAAGTGCTCTTCAACTTATATAAATTCAATTTTATATAAAAAATTTTGATATAAATATTTTTAAATCATCATTATTATTATTATTTAGCACAGATAATACTTATTTTATTAAGCTTCAAATTATGTAGTTTCAAAATTATGAAATGTACTTTTATAGATTTTGTTACTGTTACACAGTTTACATAAATTTCTGTGTGTTTCTAGAAGCTTCTGTAAATAGAACGAAATGGATCACCTGAGTATCTCCATCTGTGATGAGATACTCAGGTGATCCATTTCAATGAGAATTGGATGGAAACTTCCAAAAATTGACCTGTAATTTTATCTCAAATTATGAACTAATATGGCAGAACTTAACACTAGTGTAAATTGAGGGTTACTTGTATACATTATAATTCCGTAATTTTATATGGTAATATCACAATGATGATTATGAAACTATTAATAATTGTTAATAAAACTATTGATAACATTAGTATCAATAGTGAATTATTGTTAATAATGTCATAATATATAATAACTATTATAATATAATATACAGATATCAAAAATAAATATATATGGTCTTTATTCTTTGCTTAATATCTTTTGATTGATCAAAATTTTAAAGAATATTATATATAATGATAATTTGGACCATATTTAGTTGAATTTTTAGAATATTTAACCAAAATTTAATCATAGTTTAAAAGATAATTTTTATAACTAGAAGTTTTACTAAAAAAACTCTCTTAAAATAAATTGTTCTCTAAATAATTTATTTAATGTATGCTTTCTGTGTAAAAAATTTTTGTTTTTAATATATCTGAAAGTTTTGTTTATTAGTCACTGCCAGTTTATTCCAAGTTTGTTAAAAACATTTTCCTGAATCTCACTTTTGAGGAATTTTGTTACCAAGAGGAAAATGTACATCACCTTCATAATAGTTTGATTATAAACAATTGATTGCAGATAAGCTAGTTTGACAGAGAAGCATATTTTTATAGGCAATAACTGTCATCAAAAATAAATCTAAGAAAAATATTTTTAATGAATTTTGACAAAATTTTCTGTGAAACTAGTTTCATAAAGAAAGAAAGAAATTTTCTTATCAAAATTTTACAATTACAAAAATTATTTTTTTAAACTATAAATGCTATTATTTAAATTTTATTTTGATTTTCTGAAATTTCAGCTGAAATATGATATAAATTATAAACATCATGCATATTATATATATATACAGAATATAATATTGTTTTTAATTTTACCATAATTAATTAAATAATATTTCCATTCCATATACTTTTAATTATATAAAGACTATTCCTGGACTAAGTCTTTACATAAGTTGAAGAAAGTATATGATTTACAATTGATTTCTGATAAAATTTCGACAAAGAAGATTTCTTTATGGACAAAAAAATTTGTCAAATGATAATTAATTATATTGTTCTATCCTCTCTATGCTGAAATTTTAAAATTATGTTGATATAATGAAGAAAAATTATTCTTTGACAAAAAATTTCATTTTTGTTTATAAATTTTTGAAATAATTTCCATTTTTCCAGTAAGGACATAAAAAGGAAAATTATTTTAAATATGAAAACTATATAAAAAAATTATGAAATTGATTTTATATAAGTAAAGTAATTACAAATAAAATATTATTATTGATTTTATGAATTGAAATAATTCTAATAAAACATTTTTATGCATAATTACTGTAATGCATTAAATAACAGTTGTTCATTTATTTTTTCTAGTGAATGGTTTTTATCATGAAGTTGGAAGTGCATATAGTAAAGGTCTTATACCACACAAAGTTTCACCAATGCAATGAAAGAAATTCTAAAGTCATAGAAATCAAATATATAGCAATTTTTCAATATTAAATATTGAATGATAATGAAAATTTCCTATATTATGTAAAAAGAATACTATTTTAATATATACTGTTAATGATGATTAAATAATGCAAATAGAATCTACATACTTAATCAAATCACTGCCAATATAAAAAATTATAAATATATTAAAATATATATATATAAAATTTACAATGCCCTGTGATATTTAATAGAGATGTTCTTAAATTTTATATTCTTAAAATCTAATCTAATTTTTAAAATCTTCCATAAAAAATATTTATATATAAAAACTGAATTATTATTATTGTGAAATTTCACTATTGTAAATTTTATTTTTTTATACAAATTTTGCATAATAATTAATAATAGAAATTTCTTTAATGCAAGAACTTTTTATGCAAAATATCTTTTATATCTATAATATCCATACTTTTATAAATTTGCAATTTTGTATAAAATACAGTTTATATAATTTAACTTTATAGTAGTTATATACAAATTAACTTCTAAAGCTTACTATGATTTCTTGAATAATTTATATAATATAAAATTAATTTGAAAAAGAATAATCTAAATATAGTGTAAATTGATTAAGGGATTAAAAAAACAATGTTTTTGTTTTCAAATTTTAATGTTATATAAATAGTAGTGTTTCTTTTTACCACAATCAAGTAATAACTTGATTTGATCTTGGAAAATCAAATTATTATTATTATTATTATTTGATTTAAAAATAATTATATTAATTATATAGGATGTTGAAAAATAACAATAAGCTTATAAATGCAAAAAAATAGATATGAAAAATAAATGATATAAAAAATATTTGATTAATATATTTACATACATACCTTGAAGGATTTCCATAGACAAATTATTTATTTCATTTTAGTAGAAGGTAACATTTGAAATTAAATATTTAGGCAATATTATTAATATATTAATAATAAATTTTTGATTAAATAATAATAGATTTGATAAATAAAATCTATTATTATTAGATAAATAAAATAGATTAAATAAATTATAAATAAATGAAATATAAATTAATAATAAATGAAAAATTTATATTTCATTTATAAATAAATGAAATATAAATTTTTAAATGATAAATTATAAATAAATGATAAATAAATTATTTATCATTTAATTTGATAAATAAAATTAAATAAATCATTTAATTTTATTTATCAAATTAAATGATTTTTCAAAGAAGATAAAAAGATTTATATTAAATGATATTTTTTCATATTGAGTTTTATTTCCCCATTTTGATAGCACTAGTCTAAATTTTTATTATTGCTGCCAAACTATCAATGTCTGTATCAGGATTTAAATTGATGTGGGAGCATCTATAAAATACATTACATTGTTAGGGGGAGGATATAGTAAATTTATGGTAATAAATGATGTAGAAAGAAAATTATATTGTCATGCTATAAAATGGTTAAGACTTACATTTCTGTAACTAAAAAATTTTTTTCATAGAAACTTCTTTTATAAAATATAAAATGCTTAATTGTTTAAAAATAAAGACTGAAATGTAACATATTTGAAGATATATTTTTTGTAAAATGTAAAGAAATTGCATTGTATCATATTTTTATAGTATTGTAGTTGTAAGATGTTTTTATCCAGTTCTTTTGAAAGTATATTTGGAAATTAAAAAATATTTACAACAAAGTACCACTATAAAATTATTCCTACTTTCTACTATTTTATATTTTTTTTACATAAAATCAGAGGAAAAATTTTTAAATAGAAGATGAGAGAAGTCTTCAAATTTATAACATCATGATTGGGATCAAGCTTAATTTATTGAAAAACCTTATGGAGCACAGGATCAAAAAATGTTTGAAATAGTGATATTTATGAATGCTCCCTAAATGATGCCATTTTTTAAATAATCAAGTTGTAGTAGTCACATTCTTCTGAATTTTTTCATTAATTTAAATTTCTAGAATAAACTACTGAATAGAAACTTTTATTAAATTAAAACATAAATCTAAATTTCATTATATTTTTTATTTTAAATTTGTGATCTTTGCATTCATATTTGTTTTACAACAATATTTATGCATTATTCTTTATCATCATCATTATTATTGATAAGTAATTTCAAATATTTGAAAAGTAATTACTTTTCAAAAACAAATACTATTCTCAAAGTTATTTAAGATTGAGAACTTTTCATAATACAAATAAAAAGCTAAGAATTTCAATCTCTTTAATGAATATAATTTTGGAAATGAATATCAACAGTTTTATTGATTTGAATTATTGATATATACTAGACTTTTTGAAATTCATTTCTAGAGAAATTCTTTAAGCTTATACAGTATTATTTTTTGACATCTTGTATATACTACTGTATCCGAATTTTGGGAAAATATAAAATTTTGGACTATAAGATAGAATAATTATTTAAAATATATAATTAAAGTTGTTATCTTTTCATACATGTAAATAAATTTATCAATATAATTTATATCATAGTATACTTATTTTACTTTGACAAAAGTTAAAATTTGTATAGAAAGATTATAATTTTTAAATTCATAAAGCAAATGAAATACGAAATAAATAAATAAATTATGTAATTGTTATTGTGATGTAGCAAAGTTTTAAACGAAGTTGTTTGTAAATTAAGAAAATTATATTAGAAATGCTTTGTGTAAAGTAGATGATGATATTTGAATATTAACCATTTTGTTGGAAATAGAAAATTTTTCAAATAAAAAATTCTATTATTTTGTTGAATTTTATCAAATTAATTATAGCTTAATTTACATGCATTGTGTACATATTATGTGTGCATGCATCTGTGCATACATATATATAGATAAAAACAAAGATATATGTATGAAGAACTGTTTTTCTGTTGAATTTATCAAATCAGAAAGAAGGATAACAAATTATTTTGTATATATACTATACATATATACATCATTAGAAAAGGAAATTTATTTCAGACAATCTGATTAAAGTGTACCATGAAAATATTTGAAAGTTATTGTAACAGAATTATTTTAATTACAGGCATACCTTGTTATTGTGGCAGTTTACATTCCAGATCCCCACTATAAAGCAAATTTCTCTGTAAAATAAATCATAGTCTTTTTTTTCATTTTTATAATGCATATAAACACCTAAAACTATATTTGCATTATTATTCCTTAAATCCACAATAGTGTTAGTTCTAAAAAAAACAGTTGGATGGCTGTGTAGTAAAGCATTCACTTAGCACTTTCGAAGATCTGGATTGAACTCTTGGTCTCGTATTTCCAGTTTTTAGGAAGGCTTGGATCATCTATATGCTAATTTATAATTTGTATACCTATTTTAAATATTATTTTGCAGATAAATTTTTTTTGAGATATAAAAATAAAAACATGGAACATAATTGAGAAGCATTGTATTATAGCAAAGATTTATAAAGCAAGGTATGCTTGTATAAATTTAATTTAATAAATTTATGATGTGAAAAAAAAAATGAGTTTAATTTTTTTTTAATATCATTTTTTAGTCAGCAGTGAGAATTAAGTAGCAGGACTAACCCAATCTCTAAATCTCTCTTACATTCTGTCCACACATGAATAAATCAGACAGATTTAAAGGATGAAGAATTGAGAGGCTTAAGCATAGATCATTCATATAAAATTTCCAAACAATGGAATCCAAATTATATTCCATTCATGATGGAAAGCTGAAGCATTTCCATATAGCTATCTGAC
>WUQG02250184.1:0-20430 GCA_011317285.2 Androctonus mauritanicus | reverse complement strand
ATAATATAATATATATTGCATATATATTATATTATATTATAATATATATTGCATATATTCGACCATTTCGTAAAGAAAAAATGAAAAATCTATATTCATCGCTACCCCGCTTTCTAATCCAATATGGCGGTCGTTTCCTCAACGTTAGAGTATATGCGACCTCTAGGTATACTACTCCTATTTCTATGATAGAAACATACAGTTATATATATATAGATATATATAATTAAAAATATAAATATATAAAATATATATAATAATTTTTATTTGTTAAAGGAAATAAAATAAACAAAATTACTTTTTGATTAGTATATTTTATCGTAAATTGAAAACTAAAGTAGGTTATTTTTTATCTTTATAATCAAGTAAAACAGATGTGAGTATTCAATAAAATAAATTATTAATAAATAAAAGTAGAATACATTATGAAGAATTAAAACAACAAAAATTAATAAAAAATATTAATTAAAGCATAATATATTTCTCAAAAATTAATTTTATTAAATATACTAGCTTATATATTTGAACGAACTCTATCTGATTTGCTAACAGATTCAAAATTTCTCACCAGATTTTAAATATCGTCCGTTAATCTGATCAATTTTTACGCTATATTATTTTACTGATAACGAGTTTACTTCATATAAAAGTTAAAACTATTGGTTTCTAAATAAATATTAAGATTTTATTTATAAAACCTGTTGTGAATCATATATTATCATCTTTCATGATTATTCAATTTATATTTAATTAAATGAATGCTATGAGCTATTAATTTATTCTAAATCGTTATTAATGTATTCTAAAAAACAGGAAATCTTCATTTTCCTTTTTTATTTTAAAGTCATAAAACCAGGTGTGTTGTAAATAAAACAAAAACCTAAAAATTTAATTTAAATTTCGTAAGTTATTTTCTTATTTTTGTTCATTTTTATATTTATATCCCTGAATTATATTTGATTGTTATTTATTATGTTAACAAAACTCTTTAGGGAAATTTCTTACAAATGTTTATTGTGCTTGAGAAGACGAAAACAAACATAACAATGATTTTTTTATATTATTTATCATACTACATATTATAGCCTGCCTTCACTTAATTTCATTAAACTGCATTTATTTTACTAGAGGATGCTTAATCATTATTATGATAGAAATATAATGCTCCTAGTCATTGATTGATCGGTATTAAATAAATAATTTTATATTGTATATGTTTAATGTCAAATAAAGCTTTCTTTATAAGGTTCATTTATCACATCTTTATGAGTTCGTAGAAATAAATATATAATGAAAATAAGATGTTAACAGTTCGTGGTATATTTAACAGAAATGAATTTTAAATATTAATTATATAAAAATATTATTTTGAATCTAGTAGCAATAGCATGTTCTTGAAAAACTAAAGAGAATAATTTTTGTGAAAATGTATTATTTTTTAAATGTATAAACAAATTACAACACACTATTTGAGGACAATAATTGATTGAGTTATCGTCAATCGCTCTTTTTCTTTTAATATTTTTTATATTTGTTATAAGTAATATAGACATAATTTTTTTTTTTTTTCAAAATTATCACAATTCTAAGAAAATCTATCTCTAGTTTGTTAATTCATTGAATGCAGGCATATAAATATGATATCGTTTTAAAATTTGCTTATTTAAGTTAAAATTAAATATTCCTTCATTAATAAGAACTCGTAACATAATAGAAAATTTAAATTAAAAATAATTCTTAAAAAATTCATCGAATATTTAAACTTTGAAAAATTGGAAGCAGCGAATTGTTTAGCATCCACTTTCTATAACTGTATTTTTAAACTTTAATAAGTATAATAGGTTTATTTTTTATTATATTACACAGTTAAAATTTATTCTATAAACTATTAAATTTAATTTAAATCAAATTAATAATATGCTAATTAGACCCTATAAGTAAGACGTATAAAAAATAAAATCAATTTAGTATACAGAATAGTTTTGAATTAAAAAGTTAATAAAATTTATATCTATAAAAATTTGAGAAGGAAACTATTGCATTTAAATTTTACTCAAATTATATAGTGCGTTCGAAAAGTAACTATACAAACTATGTATGTATTACAGTAATATAGATGTATAGTTACTTTTCGAACGCACTATAGTATAATGTCATCTGTCATAATTTTTAACACCAATATTCTTTTTTATGAAATTAAAAATGTTGAAACTCGCTTAGATAAGTATATCGATATATTGTATATATTTGATAAAATGTGTTTAGCTAATTCGTTATAAATAGATTTTTTAATTTACGATGTTTACAAAAGTATCCTAAAAAACCAAATATCGCATAGATTTAAAAATTTAGAGTATCTTTCATTATTATCAAGCTGCATGTCAGTTAATTTTGAAGTTCTTTAAAAGAAATTCTTTCCGAAATGGCAATCTTTAAAATTTCAAAAGTCGATATTCTATTTTTTAAAAATAAATATTGTACAGTTTTAGAAACTCACTATGGCGTTTAATAAGGTACATTATCATCATCTAATAATTTGCTACGCCGTTTATTAGCAGTTGCATTTATTTGAGAAAATAGGGTATCTCTGGAACTGTCAAATAAAGATGACATAGTACTTTAAAAGCCATTTTAAACTCAAATAAAAAATATTAATAATGGAACTTTTTGTAAAAATGGCCATATCGTTATTTGCACTGATAAGAAGTTGTGCTTTTTTTTTCTTAATTTTAGTTTTATACAGTATTAATTTTAAATCATTTCATATTTTGACTTTAAAGTAAAGTTTCAAATATTGATGCTTTATATAATCCTTACATGCAAATAAAACTTTTTTCAATACAATAATTATTTAACTTTCTGATAAGCAACATTTTTCTGGTGGAAAATGATCATGTACATAGAAATAAATGGAATAAAAAATAATTATTTATTCTTTTAATAGCTATATATTCATGAAAAGAATTTATTTAAATTTAAATTGGGTCTTTTATGATTATATATTTACTAAAAAAATTTACTGTTATAATTCTTTTATATCAAAATGCAATTTTTACGATTTTAGTCATCTTCCATGACAAGATATCATTAATCTTTTTTAAATGTTACCATATTATTTCAACGTGTGAAGATAAAAGTAAATGATAAAAGTTTACTTCATTAAATTCTGTCATGAATTTATTTTCCAGTTAAAAAATGTGTCTTATATATATCATTTTAAATATACAGATTTTTTCTAATTATGTTGTACAGTAGTTGAATTCCAGAAATGGTAACATAATTTGAATTTTTTCCTTCACTAATAATAATAATGTTAAAAATATAGGTTGCGTATCCGAAAATTTTTCTAAATTCATTTGAAAGAAGGAAATTATCACAATTAATTATATTTAATTATTTATGAAATAAAAGAATTTAATATAAAAATACCAATTGCATTTTTATTTTAATATATATTGTTTTAACAATTTACACAGTCAAGTTTTCTTTAAACCACAAAGGAAAATACTTTATGGATTATATTTTAATTTTAATAAAAATATTTAAAATTTTAATAAAATATATAATGATGATATGGAAATAACAATATTTAAATAACAATTCAATATTTATGCTAATTTATAAAGGAATTCTTTGGAAATTTTTCAATTTGTATTTTTCTGATTAATCTTTATCTCATTTTTTGGTCTTTTAAAATTTTTTAAGGACCAAACGTTTATAAAAGCTATTAAAGCAGATTCGGGAAAAAAAATTATTAGTTTTATTTTTTAGTATGGTTCTTCTCATGATTTTACTGAATTTTTTGTTTTTTCAATTGAAAATAAAATTTATTATTTATTGGATTTACAATAGAGAACCGTAGTTATTAAATATGAAAACTTCATCATAATGATAATTTTTTGACAAATTGGACTTGAATCTTGTATAAATATTGAAATATTCTCATATTTATTTTAGATTTAATTAAAAAAAGTTTCTCTAAAATTGTTTCATTATTTTTAATCTTCGCTAAACAAAAAAGTTAAATTAAAATCATACGAAATCGAGAGAAATTTTTGTATAACAAATTTTGATTAGCATAAAAATCCTGATTAAATAAAAAAATATATCAAGTAATTTAAAAATAAGTTTCTGGTTACAATTTTAAAATTTTATAAAAAAAAAAAAATAATCAATTAAATTAGGTCGATCTTCTTAGATTATTTAATGGAACGGAAATAATTTTTAAAAAGTAGCCTAATTATTCGCATATAAAATTCTAAAATAAGTTGTTCTAAAATTACTCATACATTTTTAATGATTAACTTATTTTTGCTGTAATACCATCTATATTTAAAATGAAAAAAAAAGATTGTTTAATAATTAAATAAAAATTTTTATTTTATTTTTCCGTTAATGAGAAATCATTTTTATATGAATTTTTTTAAAGTACTAGCTATATAAAATTGTGAAGAAATCGCGATGAAAAGTATAATATCGTATCGAAATGTATAATTTTCAATCTCCTTCTAATACTTTAAGCATTTGTCCACATATATAATATGCATCAAATACCTTAATCTGTTATCTGTACAGTTCATGACAATTCGGATGAATATAATTGTCAATTTAAGCCAGATAGTTTACTATCAAGTCGGCTGAACTACAACATTATTCCAAATAAATTACATCCTTTCCGATTCCTTCATATACGACGAGAAAATAAATTAGATACTTCTCAGACTTTCTTAATCCATTCTCCTCCCGGACATGAACTTCATCTTAATATTTATGAATCATCAGAGGAGATTTTCTCTTAAAATATATCACGGTGCATCGAAATAATAAAAGCTTGAGAAAGAAAAGAAATGTTCACGTATTCAGATGCGTGGGAAAGTACCCATGTGCAGCATTTGTAGCGTGTAACTTTTCTTATTTAATTTAGTTATCAACGAGATCATATACTCTAGGTATATTATTTTTTTTCTTAGTTTTGTAAATACTATAGCAGAAAGTAGACTGTGTGCAGGAACTATTATAATAAATGATTTTTTTAATAAAAAATATTTGGATTTGTAAAAAAAAGTATAAAAAATAGTTATTCGAATATCGATCGAAATTGGAAGAACTTTCACTCAATTAAGCTTATCTTGTAATTTTTCTAAGGTTATTCGAAACTTGCAAAACTTTTTTAAGAAAATATATGAAAAAAATAATCAGAAGAAATGATTTGTCGAGTTGAATTTTAATCAATCTAGAGAAGTTCTTGAATTAATTAATTTAAAATGCAAAATGGAAGTAATGTAAACAAAATACATAAGCGTACGACATTTTAGGTTATATTTTTTTATTTAAGGTAATTTGGAAAACGTTTTAAGAGATGTATATCAGTGATTTATTGACAGAAGATGGATAAGCTGAACCGACTGTTCATTCTTAAATCATTTATGGGAGATATTGTATGTCATTTTTCTAGCTAATGCAGCTGTATTTCTTTTCAAGTACGCTTTGTGTATTGATATGATGTAATATTTCGATGTTTATACGTAATCTTATGTAGTAAAACAACAAATAAATGTAATATTAAAGCTATCTGAAATCAAATCTGAGTCATATATTTGAAAAGGGAATACATTTTATGAATGTTCTTAAAAAAACTTTTCTTGGATAAAATGCAACATTATTTTATATTTTATTTTTAATTAATTTTACAATAACAAAAATAGCGAATAATTTAAAAATATTTATCATATTTAATTATTGACGATCACGTTAATATTATCCCATTTTTGCTGAACGAAGCAATATTAGTAAAATAAATAAATACAATACTTTAATATTTCCTTGATGATTATAGTTCTTTAACGCATTCTAAGCTGACTTACAATGTTCCTTCGAAAATGCAATTGATTTTAGAACAACAGACTAGGAAGCGAGATAAAAGATATCGTCTTCTATAATATTAAAATAACAAAATAAAAATAAGTAATTTGGTATTATCATAGAGCTAATATCTTATGCTAGGTTATGCAAAGGCTAATTTAACAGTAAGCAATAAATTTTTCGTGGGTGTCTCATGGAGGCAATTAAGTACGCATGAGAAATTAAGAACTCGCATGAGAGAAGATAACTTACTTTTAAAAATCCAAAAAAATATAGATTTTTTTGCGAATGTTTCATTTTGCTGATTTTGCCTTCATATTTTTTTACAATATGTTAGATAGCTAACATATTGTAAAAACTATGTTAAACTTATCGAAATTTTGTTAGATAGCTAACATAAAATTTCGATAAATATAGTATTTAACTTCTTTGTTAAATTGTATTCATAATAATATAAAATTATCTATAGGCATAATGTTAAAAGTAATTATAAATTACTGTAGTTATCATTTGAGAAATAATGAATTATTTACTTTATCACATGAAAGAATGCTAATTTGATTATTTTTAAATATTTGTTTTAAAACGTTTTAATCATCATTATTTATCATTATTAATACAGGTTGTCTGAAAATCAATTTTAAATTTTAATAATTTAAGTTTCTAAATGAGATAAAAACATTTTGTAAAATACATTAGAAAGCTAATTAATTCTAGTTTTGGCATACTTAATTTTATGATTGTTAAATTTCAGATGCTAACTCAGAGGCTTTTACAGCGTACGATCCTTTGTTGCAGCCATTCAGTTTAGTTATCATGATGAATTATCTGAATAAATAAGTAAATAAAATTAGAAAAAATTAATTATTTGGTTGATAATAAATTATATGAAATAAATATCCTTTCTAAGCCATTTTACAGATTGTCTTTATCTTATTATATTGTATAAGTTATTAAACTTTAAAACTACACAAGGATTTTATAGACACTCTGTATTGATTTAAACTTTTCTATTATTTAATCATTGTAATTTAATACTTGTAAAACTCGTATATAAATACTTTTCAATAAGTAATTTTATACTTTGTTTTCTCTTTTATATACAACATATCAAACTTTTAAAATATTTTAATGAATTACTTCCAAGACTATGAATATCATAATTTTAACACATATCTTGTTTGTTTTAAGTTAGTTTATTGAAAGATCTAACTTAAAACAAACAAATCTATCGCTAAATCCAAACATATTTCACATTTGTTATTCCTTCGTAGTTATATATTATTATGTAAAAATTAATCTCAGATGTAGTCTTTAGATCTATGCAGTTTGTCTTCTATTAAGCTATTAAATGATTTAATTAATACATGCGATGAACAAACTTATGAAAATGATGAAAGTTTATACATATAATTTCCATATGATTAATTAATACATAATTTCATATGTATTAATTAAAGCATAGTATAATTTAATAGGAAGCAAAATTTAAAAGTTTCATATGTATTATCTATATTTTCCATATCTAAACATACAATTTCTATCATATGTTTATCGTTACATAATATATTATTTTGAATAGCTATTGTTTTCGATTTTTATTAAGTGATATTTTATCTTTAGTCTAATTTCTGAAGGAGAGATTTATAAGATAACCTTGCTGTTTACTTCTAAGTATCTGTTAGTATATCTGTTAGTATTACTTTTTGAAATAATTAGATTTTTATGAATTTTGGTAGAAATATTTTTCTATTAAAGTTGATGTGATGCCATATCGTTTAATCTTTCATTTTCAATTACCGTATTTAAAAATGATGGACATTTAAACTTCTGAGATATTTTTTAATTATATCTTGAAGTATTTATTTGGATTTTTATGAAATTAAGCAGGAAAGTCTATGACTTTCCTGCTTAATTTCATAAAAATCCAAATAAATAACCTTAATTGCATATTAATTAACATTTATTCTTAAGCCATTTAAAAATTTTAACGTTCAAGCAGCGGAAATTTCTCCTTTTAATAAATTTTTATCTATTTATTACATTTTTAAGAAACTCACTATAGAAGTTATATCATCGAAAATGATTTTGATGACACATATTTTAATCTCAGCTCTTTCGTTATTAGAAAATAGCTAATACATTAGAAAAGTAGCTAATTAATTCTTTCCACAACTGCTAGTATGTCATTTAACATCTTATTCCGTATTTTATCTGTGCCTCTAATTATTATCGTTATAAGATAAATTATTTCCGGATCGCAGTAATTGTATATATTTTACTTCTGATTCGATTTTATTTAAATAGGATAATATCGAAACATTTTAAGTACGACTTTGTCTCCTTTTCTTTTTAATTTTCTATATTATTGGACATGTAGCAAAATTTTACTATATCTCTTTAGTTCTTTTATTTTCATAACAATTACTGAAAGTTATACATAAATTTATTTTCCAGAAAATAATTAATCTCAAAATTTCTAATATGGAATTTTTAAGAAAACATTAATATTTCTGTTGTAGCAATGTCGACTTCTAGGGAATGCATCGCTTATATTATGATTACCTTTCGGATTTCCAGTTTATTAATATTGTACAGTATTAGAAAAATGTTTCTCAATCTTAAATAATTTTTAAAAAACTACACATTAATGACGTGAAATTTATATACCGCTTATGAAAATAGGGAACAAAATTTTTTTTAAATCAAGGAAACATTTGATATAAAACATGAATGAATTTTGAGTATTGTAGAAATGTATATCAATCAATTATTATTTGATAATGAACAATAAAAAGCCTTTCTTAAAAAAGTTATTTTACGATAACATATCAAAAATTATTAAGCATTTATTCACTTTTTAGCCTAATTTTAGAAGAAAAATGGAGTATATGAGATCACCATTCTCTCTGATTGTTTAATGCTCTATGTATTCCACTAATAACTTTTGAACTCATTAGTGGAATACATAGAGCATTAAACAATTAGATATTTTCATGAATTTGATAATTATATTCTGCCATTAACGGTAACCTCGCGAAGTATCATATAATTCTCTAGCTTCAAACCATTTCAAAAATGCAAGACGTGTAACATACGATTTTCTCTTATTAATTCAACGAGATCAGAAAATAGTTCAATGGTTACTTTTGATCTGTATAAGTTTACCTTTATATATCAAATAGACGAAATTATTTATTAATTTTATAATTGTACTGTATGTCACCACTTATATAAATAAATTAATCAAAAATAAAAATATTTTATAATAATATCTAAAACAAATATAAATTTATACAAAAATAATCCAACATCATGCATTAATCAAAAATTAATATATTCAAACTGTATATAATATTATGAATGTATTAGCACTTCATTCATATTGAAAATAGCTTTATTCAATTCAAAATATAAATATAATAATATATTTAAAAAATATAAAATGCAGTTGACCTTCGTATAATGCAAAAGATACATTCCCGCTTTATGTAAATCTGTGTTATATGAGCCGAATATATTATACATGAAACAAGTATCAAAAAATCGAAAAATATAAACATTAATTGCATTTATTTACAATTAGAGTGCTGATAATTAAAGGTTGGGAATCATCAGGACACAAATTATTAATATTGTAATTAGAATGCGAAAATGTCAAATTTATCTACCATGTTAAACAGGCCTGTTTTATCGTATTATATAAGCATTACTGAAATTTTTTCGTCGCATTATACGAATTCATATTATATGGGGGGTCTACTGTATATAATTGAAAGATATTTATTTTTATAGCATAAAATATGAAGAGGAAAAAATTGACATAAGTTTATTTATCAATAATAAGTCATATTTACGATGATAAACTAATATGCAATAAATTACAATTTTTCTGAAAATAAAGAATATCAGCCTATATGTTAAAATGTAAACATGAATTTTCATATAAACTGTTTACATGAACATTACTTAAAGATATGCGTATTAAAAGACTTGAAGATAAAATTGACTGGCAAATGTTTATATATGATGTAATATTGCAATTCTTACTTATAATTTGATTAATTTTTTTAAGTTTTGGCAGTTTATTTGATACATTAATGAATCATGTAGCTTACATTTTAAATGTAAAATATTTAAATGATGCATACATTTATTTTTACATTTTATTGATCTAAGTACCATTATTTGATTATATTTGTTATATTTATCATAATCAATTTTATATTTTAATTTTTGTTTTTTTCATCTTTGCATATATTTGGGAACATTTAATTTTGATTTTATTATAATCATGCATAACATTTAAATGGATCCTTAAATATAATATGATACTTAATCACATATCATTTACATCATTTAAGAAATCTGGAAAAAAAAATAACTAGTGAAATAAAAGTATTAAAGTACTATAAATAAATTTAATTTATACTGATATAAATACAATACTTTTTTCACTTAGAATTTTCTTTTATATGCAATAATGTTTGATCATTAGAGAATGAAAAGATAAAAAATAATCCATAAATATGGATGTAATGGGAAAAAAATATCATAAGACTCTAGAAGATTAAACATTGTTTATAATTTTATCTCTCATTTATATTCTCTTCACGAATATGGCTTTCTGGAATTGTAATCTTGATAACTAGATTGTCACTGCTTGTTTCTTCATAATTTTATCTCTATATTCATGAATATAGCATTGTGAACTATAATATTGATGACCACTCTTTGTTTGATTGTCACTGTTTATTTCTTATCTTCAGAATAAGAATATCGTATCATGCGAGAACGATAATCATAAAGATAATCAGACTAAAGATTAATAAGTAAGTTAATATGTAGTTAGGTATTATGATATGTTTAATCCAGGAATTAGTGACAGATAATATATAATTACGTAGTAACGCTGAATAATTTATTCTAACATTTTTACATGAAATTTTATAAATAAAATATTAAGTAATTTTATTAATGAGTGGTTAGGTAGTAATGTGATGTCTCTAATGTAGTATTAGAAAAATCGCTTTTAATTCTTAATCAGTTTCAATTTTCTCCTTCCGTAACTAACTCTATAATAGCATTAGTCGGTCGCTGGAGGGTATTATATTCGGTGATATAATTCCAATGTGGTTTAAAAGCTATGAAAATCTAAAACAAACAACCCACTAAGCTCCTGTCTATATAGATCCTTAACTGTCTTCATTTAAATTCTCTCGTAGTTCCTGTTTATTATCATTATAATCAAATTTTATATTTTAACAATTACAAATTTTACATCATCTCTGTAAATTTATATTTTAACTTTCAAATTGCCATCATTTTTCGTTTAACAAAAATAATTTAATACGTGGCTCTTTCAGTCATATTCAACAGATGTGTATATTTTGAGAATTATTAAAATATTTTAATTGCTTAAGATGTTTATCCATTCGAATATGGCCGTAGTGGAAATTTAAATAAATAAAAAATTATTATTTTTATAATTCAATTTTAAATATCCATTAATTTTAAATAATTTTTATTTTATTTTATTTTTTTGTATAAGACAATCTTATATAATCACTTATAAAATATTTTAGAAATTAAAAATTACAGAGTATTCAAATTTTAAATTCTATGTATCATCCAAGGTATAGGTGTAACAAGAAGTCATAAGATGGCCATATTTAAAAATTCAAAAAATTCTATATCTTTAAAATTATTTGCTACAATATAAATGATATTATACGAAGTTGAAAGATCGTTTAATGTTTTCATTGGTGAAAGATTTTCTATAATTTTTTTTTAATTAATTATTAAGTGTTTAGCTATGTTCTTTTAATTTCTCGTGTAATTCTTGCGCCATATCATTATAATTGAGTTTCATATTTGGGCATTGAAGTTGGACGTTAATTTTATAATATAATAAAATTTTTAAATTATAATTTTAGCGTTATAAAATGATTTCTTTTCATTTCGCGAGTTTTAAATTAATATAATCTGTATATTTTGTTATCTCTATTATATATTCATCTGAGTATTTGAGTATATTCAGATGAGTATATAATAGAGATTGGGATCTTATCATTGGATTAAAAAAGATATTTAATCTAATCTCAAATTCTAAGAATAGATAAAAATTCAGTAAGTTTATAAGAAGTTTTTCTCAAAAGTATTAATATATAAAGATAATTTGTATTATTAAAAAATAATATTCATAGAACTTTTTATTTATATCAAAAATCTTTTCTCAAAAAATAGATTACAGATCTAATATTTCCTCAAATTATATAAATAAGATGAAATTTGAAACAGATTTTTATTCCAATTACTTATTCAAAGATAATTTTTATCACATTGTTTCTATTAAGATCGTATTTTAATTATTATATTAAAAGATAATATGAATATATTAGCTTACTTATAATATTTGGAGTGTCTATATGTCTTAAATAAATAAATATCAATATTTTGAATTGCTTTAATTTTTGCTATGTAATTTTTTATATGAAATAATTATATTCAAATTTAATGAAAAATTTTGATAAATCATTTTTCTAATGTATTATCAATAATTTTTCAACTTATATTCAAGAATTGATTAATTTTATAATAATAATTATTATTAGAGTGAATGTAAAGATGATTCCATATGAGTATTTTGCCATTTAGCCCATAAATTTTAATTCTAATCATCTCTACCATTAATATTTTCTATGAATGAAAAGAGGTTTGATTTTCACTAGAGATGCAATTTAATAAAGAACATTGCTGATTTATTTATTATTTATAAGGAAAAATTGAATAAATTTAAATTCTTATAGTCTAATATAATTTTCACGTTTTAGAAAATAAGAGATATTTGAAAACTGATAGCTTTAACGTTAGCACTTCGTGAATGTAAATAAATTGAAGATTGATAGGTACATTCTGATTGGTTTTATATTTATGTATTCACAACATTCTTTTAATAAACTGCATTGCATCTTATCCCAAGTTTTGAGGAAGATGCGAAAATATGTTGTGGAAAACAGGATTTGTGAGAAATATATTTTTATTAAATTTCAAAACTTCTCAATCTTCAATAATTCTAAGTTTCCAGAATAAAGAATTGGATATTTTAAAATTCATTTCAATTATCTTACTTTGATCAATATATAGAACTATTTTATATTAAATATTTAATCATTAAAATAATTGTTTTCTTATAAAAATTTTATTTTTTTTATTTGTTTATTTTTCAAATTAAGTAAAATGATTATTATATGCAACTAATTAATTAAAAATAATAAAAATGTTTCGTTCTTCGGAAGTTTTATGACGTTTTCTTAATAAAATTTATAGTTTCACGAATGTACACAGTTTTTCAAATAAAAATTTTTTAAATGATTTTTTTTTAAATAATCTAAGTAAAATACTCATTCTGTTTTATTTATAAAGAAAAGAAACTGAATTATTTACTTGAATGTCAAAACTGTTTACATGTAAAAATAAACTAAGTAAATAGAATATCTTTAATTGTAGCATTTTCTTCCACTCACTGTATATACCAAGAATATAACATACAGAGTTTACATATTCTATAAATAATAATTTTATGAAATAAAACTCAACAGCTAAAAGTGTTATTTATTATATATAATAGTACGTTGACTTACGAACTTAATTTGTTTCTATCCGCGGTTCGTAACTCGAAAAGTTCATATCTCGAAACCCAGTTTTCCATTTTATATTATGGGAAATCAATTATTCCGTTTTCATATTTAGAAATTTTGAAAATAATAAATAAGTATGAATTTGTATATAATTATTATTTTTATTTTTGAAATCTTTGGTTTCATACGCTTTGAATAAAATTCATATTCCATTAAATAAAAAAAAAATCAATTTTCTTGTGACTGGTTTTGTAGTTCGGTTTTCGATTTGTGATCATCAGTCATTTCTTTTTGTCTTTTAGGCTTTATTCTCATCGCAATTAAAAATTAATTAACAAATAATTAGATCTAACTAGTAATAATTATGTAGATCTTCAATATTATCGATAATAAGTAGTCTTGATCACATTAACAGTTATATCTGCATATTTGAAAAAAAATAATTGAGATATTTTTATATCAAACTTATAGAAAATATTTTACAAATATAATATTAAAGAACATCACGGTTTGTATTTCTAAAATATGTTCGTATCTGAAAGCCAAAATGAGATATGAAAAAAGTTCGTATGTAGAGTGGTTCGTAAGTCGAGATATCACTATATGGCTTTTGTGATTGTTCTTAAAAATATTTTTAAAACAAATGCAAGCAAATAAAAATATTTTGTAATATTTTATATTAAATTTTTTGGTATTATATTAATATTAATAGAATATGTCTTTTTGTTGATTTTTTAGAATTAAAATAATTCTTTAAATTAATTGCATATGCGATATTTGATTTCTATCAGAATCATTCCTTGATTCCTATATTTTTATTTCTTATTTTTAACATATAAGAATAAACTATTTATTGTTTTTTTTATTTAATTTTTTAATTAAATCAAAGAAGATTATATTCTGAAACAGAAATATTCTCACTTATATTTTTATTCTTGATAATTTTGAATTTAGGCTATTTATTTGTGAATTATATCTGAGTTATCACTTATTGCCATAATTTTAGATTGTCTTCAATTCAGAGGAAATCAGACTAAAATACAACAATAGTAAGGATACAAAATACTCATGAAGAGAGCTGGCAAGATAAAATGATTAACGAGTACGACGAAACGAATATTATCTTACTGAATGAATTCATTCTTTAAAAGATTATTTTAAATTATAGAAAAACTCTTCGATTTTATTTTAGCGAAAAGAGATTACCGCTTCATATAATAAAAATGCAAGTGAAGATTTTACTGACCAAAAATTTCACCTATAAAATTGAGAAAACAGAAAGATTCCTCCTTTAGTGCATCAAAACCGTGTTTTAATGTGCATTCAATATATTGAAGTATTGATTTTACTGTTTGATATCATTAATATGTTATCAAACGACTTTACACAGCAACTAATTAATATATTATAGTGAATATCTTATATATAATTAATATTATACTATCTTATTAGTTTGACATTCAATGAAAATTTCGAATTAAGTTATTTTATATTGCTACTCTATATATTTATTGTTTATTATGAAAAGAATCAAAGAAAATACGTGAAAAAGTGTGAAAAATGTAAAAATATATCATTAATAAAATCTATCTTTAATATTTAAATTAACTAATTAATAAAAAGTTCTCTAATATAAACTTTGGATCTTTATATGTATATATAGATGACAAGTTTTTTTTTTTTTGAATACTCATTTATTGCTTGTTCTGGCATCATAATAGCGATAAAGATTATTTCTAATTCTGGTTGCAAGTAACATATCAAGAAGCGTAAAAGTGAATTTAACAAGAATTACTTTCGAATGAATATTATTAATCCAATACTTATTTAAAAGAAGTATTCAGAAGATTATAGAATTCAAAATATAAACTGGCTAATCAAAATAATAATAAAAATAGAATATTTTGAAAATAGCAAAAATAAACTGGAATGTTTTGAAAATAGAGAAACCTCTCTTTCTCATTTCTCTCCTTCTCCCCTGTAAACATTTCTACTGGTCGCATCCTTCACCGTTTCTACCAAATTTCGTATATTATCATACGTTTTGTTGCTTAAGGTCTTTTGAAAATGTCAATACCCTCAGATTAAAAAGCGTATCTGATGATTATGTTTGCATATAATTATTATTTTCCTCAGAGAAACGTTTTTATATTGAAGAAAGATAATTACTATAAACATGTCTAACATATAATAAATATTAAACAAAATATTGAGAAAATAAGATATTTGTTAAAATTTAAAATGGATTATGTGAATGAGATTTAAGATGAAAATAAACAATAATTTCAGCTAGATAGCCACTACTAACATTAGTAAGCATTTTATTTTTTTAGTAATTGATTTGTTTTTTACTTTATATATTTTTATAATAAATTGTTTTTTTATGTTACGGGCATCTTGCTTCTAGAGAAATTACAATATAATTTCATAAGATATTTCTGAAATTAGCATTCTGCTTTCAGAAATGTAAATTTCAAGAAAGCAAAAGCAAATTCTGGATTGTGCATTATATTATGAGAAGGAATGATCTATACTGACACTTCACCTCTTCTTAGATAATAGCATCCGTTGGTTTTCTCATAGAAAAATATTAAAATGGCTCTGCAAGCAGAATAAGTGAAGTGAAAATTTTTCTAAGGGAGATGAAGTATAATTTAGAGAAATTATTTGATAAAAGATATATAGAACACATATATTCTGTATATTTATATTTGTATACCTTGTTTACCTAAGTTAAATGGATCCAGTTTTTTCTCTCCAGCAACTTGCGACGTATTTATCATAAACAACAAAATAAATATCTTCGAGAAAAAATTTTATTTATATTTTAATGGATAGATATATTTATTAATATAAATAACAAATAAAAATCAATATAGTTAATGAGTGTTTGGTATCAATAAACTTATTATTATTAAAATATATCGTATATTAACATTTGAAAGATTATGCTAAATTTATTATTACATTCTTTAACGTATATTATTTCTTATATACAATTTTATATTGAATTTTTCCAATAAAACAAATTTTATTCGAAAACAAATAAATATTCTTAATAGAAATATACGCTACATATTATATATATTTTTAGGATTATAAGTTATTACACAGTATTTTAATTCCATATTATAGTTATTTTCATTTCTTACCATTAAAAATGATGTAAATAGTTTACTTAAATTCTCTCATAATTCATATTTTTCAAATAATAAGTAGGAGTAATTATCAGAAAACTTATACTAAGCAATAGTTTCAAATGTTAAAATTTCACTATGAAAAAATTCTTATGAATATGATATTTAGAATTTTAAAAAACCAAAAATAAAAAAATTACTTTTAAATTTATTCAAAAACTTTGCAAATGGATATTTAGTTAGATACAGGAAGCGATAATTGAATAAACAATTAAATAACATGCTAAAACTACAAAGAAAAATTTGATTTACAAAATTTGTTTTTAAAATTTCCTTTTTAAATTAATAATTCAATTTACTACAAGATAAATTCTAAATTATGGGGATGATTAGATAAAAGAATTTTCTAAATATATTTTATTAAGAGTCCTAATAGTTTTAAAAATTGCTTTCGACGTTGAAAAATTTGTATCAAATAAAATCTCGAAAAATATTGAAAATAACATATCAAAAATTCTGTCATAATTTTATTTGTGATTTGTTTCATCAAATAATTTTATGATACTCAACTAACTTATTTGAATTTGATTTACGGAGAGATTGGGTTTATTGCTATTGATTGATTGAGTCATTTCATATTAAACATTTCATATTATATTTAGTAAATTGGTATAAAATATATATTCAAGAACATTTAATATATAAAAAATAAGTTTAAATTTTAGAATCAGCTATTTAGTTAACGTTATTTTATTTTCTTAAACCATCAGTAAGTTGACGATTCTAAATTGTAGCAAATAGCCTAATTTATTCTTATTGTACTTAGTTTATTTTTTACATATTAAATGTTTTTGAATAGGCATCATTTATTTTTTAAATGAAGATCGCTTCTCTGAGAAAAACTATCTAATGGCAATAGTTCTTGTTTAATAATAATCGTTAAACAACAACAACATGCCCATGTCCTTGTGGATAGTACTCAAAGAAGGAATAAAGGAAGAGAAAGAAAGAAAGAGAAAGAGAAGAGAAAAACATTCATATACCTCTAATCAGATGATGCCAAATATCTCTATGTCTATACCACACTATACCAGCTTTTTCTATGGTCATTCTTTTCTTTATAAACTTGCACCTCTTATACAGACTCTGAAACTCATATATCCGGAGATACTCATCCAACTTGTTTTCTCTACTCTTTCCTTAACTTTTCTCTCCAACATTTACGTTCACACATCCAGTATAAACTTGTTTTATTAATTGCTCTTCTCTCATTCGCTTTTCATGTCCAAACGATCTCAAATTTGACTTATTGCATTTATCACATTCCTTTTCATTCCATTACTTTCCTATTTCGTAATTCGAGACACAATCAAATCGCGTAACTCCAACAACACTTGTCAAATATTTCATCTCCACTATATTCAAACTTTTTCTGTCTTTTATTCCATACACAAATCTCACTTTCCTACATTAATGTTGGCAGACATGATATACAGCCATCCTACAGACATTCTTTGACAGATTCTCATTCTAACATACCTTCTAAGCACACCAAAAATTTTTTTAATCCAGTTTTAGCTCTTTTCATAATCTCATCATCAATGCGGCCTTCTCTCTCAAACATACTTCCTAAGTATACAAATTCATTCACCTGTTCAGATTCATCCCATTCAGTTCAACTTCACATCTTGTATATTTTTCATTTCTCTTAAACACGAGTACTTTCGTCTTCTCTGCATTTATTCTCATCTATTTCCTCTAACATGCTTTATTCAATTATGCAGCAAGCATCCTCAAACCTTGTTCACTCTCGGGGAGAGAATAGTGTTATCAATATTTGAAGAATTGCATATTTCTGAAACTTTCACTCACAGCAGTTTCCCTCACACATGCATCAATGTATATATTAAACAACCACAATGACATCACATATCTTTTTCTCATTCCTTCCTCAATTATAAAGATTTTAGCACGCCTTCATTTACTTTAATACTTGGATGACTGTTAGCATACATCGCTCTTACTCCCCAAGCAGCTATTCATTGATATCAAATTCCCTCAGCAGTTTTCACAGATTACTTCTTTTCATTCTGTCATATGATTTCTAATCATTAAATATGCTCTTTATTCTTAGAAAACTGTGTAGAAATTTTCAATGGCTCTTATGTAAAATAAGAAACATTTCTTAATTTAATCAAAAGCAGCGATGTGATCTATAGAAGGGTATACAAAGAAAGAATTTTTTTATCCTTTAATTTTTTCTCATTGGGAAAACTTTTGGAAAATCTTTAAAAGCAAGCTTAGATATATTTACATATTTGATTGAAAACGATTTAAGCAATTTGATCAAAATATTTACAGAGTCTCCAACTTTTTTTTTATTTTAATTGAATTGTACTAAAATTTTCTGAGAATATTAATTTAAGACTTTCAGATATTGTTTTCTATATTTAATCTAAATCAGTTGAATGATATAACCTATAGAAATATTTATGGAGAAAGAAGAAAAGCGGCAGACTTTTTTGTCGAATTTTCTTATTTTCAAATTCCTCTAGTTCTTTTATTAATAGAACTTAGAGCTTTAAATGTTAATAGCTTTTGTTATTTTATATTCTGCTGAATATATTTCTCGAATATAAATATAGGACTAATAATATTTAATCTAGAATGAATGTTACACCAAATTAATTTCGGCTATAATGATTCTCGTAATATGAGACAAGCGATGATTATTATGTTTGGCTTAGAGTTATTGCCGTTCTTATAAAAATCTCATTTTGATTCATAAAAAACAAATTACATATTTTTTATTGAATTTCCATTTCTAATTCAATTTATTTAAACAAGATAATATGATATGTACGGATCGAAAAGTTTAAAGATATTATTTAAAAGTAATACATTTGAATCTAGCTTAAACTATGAATTGATATGAATTTTTTACTGATATGGAATTATATAAAGAAATCTAATAAAAATAAAAGTTTATGTTATAGATCAGTGATTCCCAACGTGGGGTGTACGCCCCACAAGGGGCAATTTGATTTTTAGGGGGGAAATTCGAGAATGAGTTATTAACAGTGAATTTTTTGCATTTTTTATGATTCTATGTGTCTCATATATAGTACATAAATACAGTATATATTGTGACATACGCATTTTTTAAATTTAAAATCAAAATGTGTACGGTGATCAGCTGATGACAAGGGAGAGGGGCTCTCCCCCTCTCCATTGTCACCAATTGTCTCCATTGTTGGAATAGAAAGAAGAGGTTAGAACCTTTACTCTTTACCTCTCCATTGCCATCAATTGACCGCAGTATACATTCTGATTAAGATAAGTCTGGCGATATTAGAAGAAAGTAAAAAAGTATTTAGTGTGCACACGCAGTTATTATTATTGAAGGGTCTTGATATAAATCACTTCATATTATTTTTTAAACAATTTCTTAGTGATTTCTTCCTCAGTATTTCAACTGTCCTTTCATTTTTTTTATTTTTCTCTTTCAAGAATGCCGTGTTCTTTGGAAATCTGTTTAGATCAAGTTAATGACCTTTCAGGCTTTCTCCACGTGAATAGGAATTCACTTTTTGAATAAAAAAATTATATATCACAGCAGTGGCGTGCCAAGGGGGACTGAGAGAGCGGACCGCTCCGGGCCTCTGATAAGAGAGCATCCGAAGAACTTTAAGTTTTAAGTATATGTATGAATATAAAAAAGGGACTTTGTATTCTGGGAGGATGATTACGTATAAATGTGTCGTGTTTATGTTTAAAAGTTTATGTTAGAA